>LD349256.1:7067-20969 GCA_001465055.1 Ptychodera flava | reverse complement strand
TTCCCGACTACAGCCCGAATTATTCCGACGTTCACATCGGGTGTAGCTTACCATTGGACTGACGTTACGCCCACGAATAGCCGACCATTTCCGAATAAAGCCGACGTATGTTTCTCTCAAACGCGAAAGAGAAGAAAGTCTCAAACGCGGAAGAGAAAGTCGACGCTTGAGAGCTTTGGTTTTCTTCGTATATAAGAGTAGGGCCTTGTCTGATGGGTTTGGTTGGTTTTTGATCAAATGTAAAGCGACCAAAAGTTACTGAGTCTCATTTTTCATACTTTTGAAACGCCACATCAATCCATCCATGGTCGATCATAGTGTCAATATTCAAGTCGATCGACATCACGTTTTGTGGAGGGGCCATGGTTAAACGGAAGGGAAAGTCTACGCTTGAAAACTTTGATTTTCTGCGTAAGAGTAAGACTTTGCCTGTTGGTTGCCGGAGGTTTTAGATCAAATCTAAATAAACAAACAATTAGTGGGTCTCATTTTTCGTACTTTTGAAACGCTACGTCGAACACAGTGTCAAATTTCAGGTCGACCGATATTGCATTGTGTGTAAGCTTACTGTGTCACAATCGACTAGTCGACTGCAGGTGCGTTGTACACATACGGTGTCGTACAGGTTGGCGTTGGGTGTCGTCAATTTGGGATTTTATCAAACATGAACACTGGAATTTATATTCAATTATATTCAACATCACCAAAAAAAAATAGTAAGCTCGCGAATTCGTTTTATTGTGAAATTAATACCGTGAAATAAATCACTGAAAATTGTGTTCCTATAGAATTGAATAAACTATTTGATTTTACCGCATCTCTATAGGAGATGTCATGTCACAGGATACGCGCAGCTCTTGGAGTCCTTACTCCAACGTTACGTTGTTTGCATGTGCATGAAAAAGCTCGACACGTGGAAAGAACGTTCCATGCTGTTCTGATTACATTTGCATATATGATCAATGCGCGTTACTGAAGTGAAGCGTCCGAAAATAGGAAACTTGAATGAAAATGAACGAAGAACGATATTTTGTTTGACCATGTTTCTAAAACTTAGTTTAGAGCCTAAATTAAAGAAGAAACTAGATTACTTGCATTGAAAAGAGGGTAGTTCACTTTTTCCTGTCAACATAGTTCCATGTGCAAGCATATGTGTGTGCCCGTGGTATTGAGTGAGTCGTTACAGCCCTGACGTTCCTATCTTAGCACCAGCTGGATAAGATAATCGCAACAATGGAACATTAACACTTTTGGGGATTAAAGTCTTCTGTTTTTCACCCGAGTTGGCAGACAGCAACTCGGTTTTCAGGTACCATTCAAGTTACTGGAGCCTTCCCGTAATGACAGATCCCCTACATCTTTCGAGTAAACTATTGCTACCATAGAAAGCTGAAGCTTCTATCCTTTTTGAAAATGTATGGTACAAGGGAACTTTCTGGTCATTTTAGATGAGAAATATTCCTTTGAAAAACATGTGATGGCAACGTGCTGCTCCACCATAGATATTACCATTTATATAATAATATATATGTGTGTTGCACTAATGACCAATTTTCCATAAGTTGTAAAACATTAAATTGACAGACTACTCTATATTGCCTCGATGAGATCAGTGCAATTGCAATAAATATGTGCATATATTAAAGGTATACAAATGTTGATTGGCTACAGAACGGGTTATGTTTTCTTATTAACGATAAGAATGCAAACATAAACAACTATCATGATATCATTAACATACAACCTCACATAACTGTACCAAAAACTCTTTTGAAATAGATGATCTTACAGCCACGCTAACCACTTTGCATTGGCGATGTTTTTGGGACATTTGAGATACCTAAATGGTTTACCAAGTAGTTTTCCTTATTCTAAATGTTTGTTACATGTAGACGATGCTAAAATATTTAGACGTATACAGAATAAATCAGATTGTTTTTAACTTCAAGGTGATATTAACAGCCTGAAGGTTTTATGTAGTGTGTAGAAACTTGATTTGATAAATAATGATTTGATAAATAATGCTTATAGAATGTTTGGTTTTTAAAATGCAATTAAAAGAATTGTAACCAAGTTCGGACTTAGAGAACTCTATATCTGTCTCTTGTAAGAAATGGTCTTGAATATTGTTCTTTTTTTGGAAACCTTGGCAATAATGCCACAAGTCAAGTTTAGAGAGTGTCCAAAGAAAATTTGTGAAACACTTGTGTTTAAAGACACATACTATATACCGTACAGATCAGTATGAAGCCCTTTGCTTCTTTTTAAAGTATTAACGCTATAACAATGGCGTTTTTATCTCGATATGACCTTTTACATAAATGTGCATTTTGAATTTATAATTTACCGGATGTCCTTTTTAAGCCTTGTTTTAATGTTTCGAGTAAACATCAACGCATCTGTCCGACCCTTAGACAACCTCGTAGTCGTAACAATATTTCTACACACTTGCCTATGTGTTGTTTCTTTAGGTTCACCTTCTTTTCTATGTGACTTGTTTCTGTGACTGTATTTGTCTGCAATTGTAGTTTTGAGTTTATTTCTAGAACCTTTTAATGGCACTAGATCCTTGTTTAGTAAATAAATAAATAAATAAATAGATAAATAAATGCCAATCAAATCATAAACGAATACATGTACATGTCAACCAACAGATAAGTTATGGATTGTTTTATGTCTATGCTGCAATTTGAGGCATTCCTTGTTAAAATATGATCACTCCGTTTCGCTTTTCGTATTGAATGTAGTCAGGTGATTACAGAGGCATACCGTGGAGGTCAAGTTGGACTCAGGTGACACCTAGTTTGAAAAAAACACAGGGTTAAGATTGATTAGCAATATTCCAAACTTTTATCTGTAATCACTGTTACCCAATGCATTCTGTTAAATGTGAATCTCGGTAAAAGTTTTGAGTTCGGAAAAGATTTATGTGTTAGCCAATGTCATACAATGTTTTGATTGACATATGCAATCTATGTTTCGTTCACATGCTTTTTAAAGAATCTGATATGAGATATATGGCCTAACGTATCATAAAATTGTGCAGTCTTCGTCCAAAAAGAAATTATGGATTTTGCACCCTGTATTTTTAACATGTCTGGCAATGTTTGGTATGGTATACAAATAAGCTTTCTTTCATTATGTTGACAGTATACTAAGTACCACATTAAATATTCAACTCAATAGACTTTTTTCTTATAATGCCAGAAGTAAGTTTAGCATATGGCGATCGATGACACCACATACCGATTGAACTTGCTTCGGAAGAAGACGGTCAATCAATTGAAAGCTGGCGTAAATTAGGAGAGTAACAAAGGCAATCGCTATCAAACGACATAGAGAAGCGTATTGCTTAGAAACAAAGCGAACACAGAGACTGTTTTCGAGCCTAATTGACATTAGATTCTATCACAAATCGAAGAAATCGTGCAATTCCTGGATAAAAAAACGTAGTTCTGAGAAATACCAGCTTTCATTTTATCTCAAAGGAAACTACAAAATTATGCATGAAAACGTAAAGCAAAAATCGTTATTACAAACAATTTTTCCCCATGAAACTTCACAAAATTTAACAAGTCACTGGCGGGCTAATTGAAACTTTGGCAGGGCTAGTTATTTTTTTGGCTACGAAGGCTTGTGAATCAAAAATGATTTGCTCACCCCTAAAAAAGGAAAGATACCCAGACAATTGATGAAGTTTAGCCAAAACCTCTGTAAGTTGCATAGTTTTATAAAGACTAACTGATGATAAGGAAAAAAAAACTTTCAAGCGTGATTTGATTCTGTCAATGAGTCATTGCGTTACCAGCCAGGGGTCATAGAGCTCTAGAGCTCAGTTGTCGCGCTGCCGTTTGGTAGCTAAACTTATCATAAAAATTTAATGGAAATGAAACTTGTAATATATAAGGTAATATCTGAACTTAAATAATTCTTCATAGCATTTGATTGTGCCAAAATATGATACAAAATTAATGTAATAACTCTCACGCTTGTCGAAAAGGGGCTATTTTTTCCCAAAAGGGCAAAAGTTGCGCGGAAATTAAAAAAAAAGATTTTGTACACACTGACCTTTCTTAGAGAGTGGACGAACATTCCAACGGATTGACTTTGACTGGAGCGTAAGGTAGGTCAAAATGGCGACGTACATACAATTACGCATGCGCAAGCAACCTTCGGTGACTTTGACAAAATAGTCTATACCTAAGTTTTGTAGATAAAATTCTTTGAAACCGCTGACTCTAATTAAATAAGATTCTGCCTTTTCATGTTTACAAGTGATTAAAATTCCCCCAAAAGCTTAAAGTGTTTTAAAGCTATTTGAATATTTACTTTGCAGCCGTCACTGTTCCACATCCGGGACGCTTCATTGAGACAGTTACACTTGATATGCTTGACAATTACACGGAAGTTGAGATCACGTTCTGTATAAAAATAAGGAAATATAATGTACTGATTTAATGATATCTGGTAAAGTCGATTGTCTTTGTAATATAATAATATGTAACAATAACATCGTACTTGTAATGACTTTTCAAGTAACAGTTAATGTTCAGTGGATAAAATACTTATTCATGGTGTCATCCTAAGGTCATGACACACAGTGCCTCATCTTCACTTCATGTTAACATTTTACATGCATGTTTATTAAAACGCTATTATACAGGACCTTATTGTAATATCTACAAGATTTCGGTTTTTTTTAATTTCATCGGAAATTCGCTGAGGTACACGTTGAAGTTCTAAATACACGATAAATCATCTCTTTTAGTTTGCAATAATGTCTTTCCTATCGGTCACTTTAACTTACTCACAACCCTATCAGTAATAGTTTAAAGCGTGTTGAAAGTATAATGTTTTGATTTTGCGCTTTGAGTAGAATTGAGTTTATCCTCTTACTTGTAAAATTTCAAAATAATGTGTGTTTGACTTTTCAACACAGCCTAAACGTGCGAAATGTCTTATGTAATTGTTGCCAACGGACAAGAATCTATTTGCAACAGTAGTGTACGTATATTAACAAACCTTGGTGAGAGGAAGAAAACATGAACAATTTTTACAAAAAAAAGTAAATAAATAAAAAGCGTTTTTCGTGGTACACTGAATATTGATGCTTACAGAACAGTTAGACTGTTTTAATTTACCGTTCAGAAAATCTACCTGTCTGGCTGTCTGTCTGCCTGTCTGTTTGTATGTTGCTGTGTGTCTACCTGTCTATTTCAAAACTGGCATACGATGACGATCCAATGCCGAGACAAAAAAAAATCTTACTTACTCTCCGGCATTGTAAACATCAGTTGATATTCTCCTGTCACCCAGAAGTAATGTTCAGGGATGAAAATTCTTGAATGAATGCCATGAAACTGGACATCACGAGAAAACCTGTTGGTATGGTTTTCGTTGAAATTTTCACCAAGGTCATAGTAGATATTAGCCGTTGTATTTCGATAGAGTGGATTAGAGCTGTGTAGGCATATGATAACGGCATGGAACAGCTGTGATATCTGTAGAATACAAAGAGACGACGGTACTCGTTTTAGCAGATATAAATGTATTATCAGAATCACCATGCGATGTTAAATACACATACTGTAAATGAAGACATTATCAAACATTATTTAGAGGTTCTTGATCAAACATTGCCTGTTCTTCTGTCGTAACGTATAGGTTGAAAGGTGTGCTGCACCAAACCCTGTACTGTGCCTAGTGTCTGTCGCAACACCAGGGACACAAATGTTGATGTCAGTAACATTTGGTGATTACCAGCTTATCAAATATTAATTAAAAGCGTAATAAAAAAGATAATAAATGTTTTGTATATTTAAGCAGACTTCTATGAATGTAAGACATTTCCGCCAAAGTAAACACGGTGCTGAATTGGCCATTTCTTCACATATCACTGAAAACCGATTACTTAAGATATTTTAAAGATACAGAAGTCATGTATAAGACTTACTCGTTGTTTATTGTGGCGATGCAATTATAATTGATTCGAAATTAAACTTGGTTTTAAAACGCTCTCGATATCGATTTGGCCAGAGTTGTCACTGTTTTGTTAACAATGACAGTCGTGTTGTGGTCAGGTGTCACATGACCGACATACAGTCTTATGCCATATGCCAACTTCATAGTTTCTTTTAGACCTTTAATATGTTAGCAAGGAACTGTAAAAATGACAACCCTCATGAGATTTTTCATGGTATAACATTAGATGACTCGACTTACTGGTCATTTAGTAAGTTAACCGAAATATTTTTCTCAAAACCGTTGAAATATTGTGGTCAAAACAGGATAGGTTAAATTGGTACTGATTCAAAAGGTCATAAGACTGTGTTCTGCATATTATTATCAATGTTCATCATCTCCACACACTCATACTGTAGCTCCCACCCCTTTTTCTCTTACGTTAAATCCAAGTCCAAAGTACGTTGCATCTTCGTCCTCACGATATACACCGTCAATCAAAATATCGGTATCAGATGGACGAGGATCACTGGCAAATGTAATGGTGATGTCTTCCTTCGTGTCTCTCACTGGATATTAAACATACAAGGATTTACATTAATTCCAATATTAAAAGAAGTTAAAATAGGGATATTACATTTCGTAAAATCGTATCAAATAAGTTTTTGACTTACATTAAGGATTATCATTTGTATCAAAATCGAAGTTTTTACCCTGAATGAGTATCCCTTCATTCTTCGGGTGAACTTTTGCTTAAATATTAAACTTAATTTGAAATTGTCCGCTTTTTAAAAAAATGAACAGAATGACGAAAATAGTTTTGAAACAAGTTTGGTTTAGCACAACGCTATCATATAGCTATTTGTTACTTCTATGTCAAGAATTAAGAACGATAAGCTAATCTTTAATATCACAATGAGTGACTTTAATCTTCTGTAGGTTTATTTGATTGTTCTAATTGTATTGTTTATAGGGTAGGGCCGGCATCAAACTTGAAGTCTGAAACTTTTCCTCAATTTTTTGCTCAAATTTTCCGCTGGAAAATATTAATTCATTTCCTTTCAAAATAAAGCATAGAAAACATGATTCATAGTGCACGTTTTATAACGGAGATAAAAAAAGTTATTAAAGACGTATAAATTCAAAATTGTCACCATCGAAGTGTTAACTCTGTCAGGAGAAACAACCCTTTCAAAGATAACAACAATAAGCAGGCGAAAACGTTTTATCAATGGGCATGAAAATTAGACATAACATATTATAGACCAGAACGTCCTGAGTAATAGTCATTTCACAATTTTTAAATGAACCCTATTTGCGTGGCGAAATACAATTCACTGTTTACACTACACAATATTATCGCAAGTAACCGAATTCTTGTGCAGACACGATTTCCGCGGTGAACCTAACCGTCAGACACTACAATGTGAATTGCAAAGGTACATATTAATTAAAGTTAACATTTCAAACCATTCCATAACCTCCCTTCATACTTTCAACATCCTTTTTAAGTCAAACTAAAATACCTGGGTGCCTAGATTTTCAGAACATGCTTCTGTTCCTCTCGTTTATACCAGTACGAAAGGTTTGGTAAAGTTAATAAATTTGTTTTCCGAATAAAAGACAGTAAATCGTTTTGTACTACACTATATATGAAAAACTATGATCGGAGTTAGTCCTGCGACAATAGCTGCACATTTCTACCAGCAAAATACTGTTTACAGAGCTATTTAAAAACATAAATAACACACACACAATAGGGAATAAAAATATAAACATTTACAAAGTTCATCATTCAAAAGCTAGTAGAACAGTGTTGACAGTACAGTGAAAGATTTAAAAGTTATGTACATTGAAAGTGTTAAAAGCTAGTAGAAGACTGTTGACAGTACAGTGAAAGTTTTAAAAGTGGCAGCCTTTATATTCACCTTCTACCTCATTGCCTTCTCTATCACTAAAGGACAGACTCAAGATATCATTTGCATAAGCCTTGCTGCCCAGTGGAAATGATCTTCTGTTTAACCATTTGATCTGTTGATGCAATGCAAAAGTGTTTAGAGTCAGATTACTAGATATTTCGCGAAGCTGTGTTGTCATCCTTTTGACGAATGTTTCACTAATTGTAGGACTTAGTGGTCTCACAGTTTAAATATATTTCCAAATTTCTTGCTCTGTCTCAACAGATGTGTTAAGTGTGTGCCGTTTCTGCACTCAAGCGATTTTGATATTTCTCAGAATCATGAATGACGATGTTTTCGAAAAAGGTCAGATAAGACATTTATAGGTCAAACCTGACATGGCTACCTGCCAAAGCTTGTAAAGACGATAAGACGCTGATGTAGATGTCGAAATTGCTGTAAAACATATTTTGATCATCTCTGTTTGTCACACAAAAAGAACTGTCACTCAATTTATACTTACAATCCTGTTAAGGGTACCTTGCGATGGCAAGTCAACAGAGAGATCCTCTGCTGGCGGAAGTGTAAATCCATTTCCATCTGCCATAATTATCGACTCATTTGTTAGTTTGTCCACATGGTTGCGCTCCAAGTTCAAACGAATTGAAGGGGTATTCAATACTACAGGACCACTACCAGTCTCAGTGTACCGTAGAACAAACTTTGCTAGGTTGTCTGTTGCGTTCAACACAGTTTCAATCAACAAATCGGTATCTTTATCCCCCTGTTTAAATAAAGTTTCTATTTCCTTTAACATTGTTATCCATGTGTCCATTGACTGAAGAATGTCTGTGGGATAAACAATTATTAAGTGGTAGGGTGACGCTTAGTAAAAGAATTGATTTTTGATCACTGGTGGTAGAAATGTAGGTTAACGGTCATTTTTGGTGCCTGACTATTACGAAAAGACAAATTTTCCACAACGTTTCGCTTTTCAAGATTGAAAAATTCGCCTGTGGGCCTTCAATCTGTAGTTCTTCTCGTTATCAAATGGTATTTTACAGATTCCTGAGAAACTGTGCCTGAAATTATAAGTATTGTAATCATTTGAAAGATTCTAGATCGGCGTATTTTGATATCACTTGTATTTTTTCAAAGCTACATTTGAAGAAAGTATATTCACAAGCTAGCAACGCCAACGCAACTGAAGTTGGATTTAACCAATTTGAAATAACAATCAGTGCCTCACAAAGAAGTTAAACGAAAACTCCTGCAATTTTAATACACCCTAGCAATGTCAATAAAACGGTCATGTGGGTGTCTAGAAGATGTACACCCTTGCCAGAATACTATTTCCAACATTCGTGACGGAGAGCAACACCGGAAAATCATAATGATATAACGCTGTGGATACTTCATCGACAGCCCAATGCTTACACAGTATTGGCAGCGGTTCCGGAAAAAATGTGAGAAGCTTTGTCAGATATATGAATTTCAATTTTGACACTGGGTATTTCAAAAATCGTATTGATTGTTGTGAATACCCTTAAGGAGGTATGCGCCTCTAAAGTGAGAGATTGAAACGTTTGCTAATACATTCCTAAATAAAACATTCAGTCTTTCTCTAAACAAATAAACATCAGGGTTCATCGTGCAAAGTTTAAACTAGCAAAACACATTACTCAACATTTTCCGATATTTGAAATTCAGAATGGCCACCATCCCTGTGATAATTCTTTGGTGTAAAGATAGTATTTTGGATATTAGAAAAACTAAGGCAGCGAAAGTGTTTTCTTTCTTCAAGAGATTTAAAATGGGTCCCCACAAGTGGTAGATCAGACAAGAATTGTCCCCTTTTAGCTTAATATCAGAAAATCGTGTAGTATACCTGATACTATGTCACGCTTTGCGTTAAAAATACCCGCTCTACGCTGCATGCTGTTTTTGACGCCTCTTTGCCATTTTACGGTATAGGTCGAAGTGTAAGTTATTAATTCAGCGGGAAATATATAAACGTCTTGAATCTTTCGGAAGCATATAACCAAATTTGATAAAATAATTTGTTATCTTTACAGTAACATTGAGCGCTGACTAATGCCAATACTCACCTTGAGCCATAGTCTTGCTTTCATTTACTGTAATGATAACATTCTTAAGCTCAGCGACCGCATATGATAAGTCAACAAGCCATTTGACAACCTTTAAAAAAAATAAAGAATACCTGCGTTAATATTGCAGTCTTCAAACATTCACAGTCCTGCAAGTATCATTTGACATAAATATCGCAGTCAAATGTAAAGTTCAACTAATTGTACTGTAAGAATCAATGAGGCACCGTTGTAACTTTACTTCATACATGTTTTATCATCGTGAATAATAATGAATCGTGAAACAGTATAGGCTGGATGATCTTTTTGTGCCTACCTCGGATATTGACACATTCGTCCTGTTACCATTCCAGTCATCAAATAATGGCTTTGAGACAGCTTCATTCAATAGGCGAAGCAGAAAAAAATATTAGAACAGAAAGGCAAACTATGTGAAATTCAAAGGAATTGTCGATCACTTTGAATGAAATAATTGATGACATATAGTTAACTGTCATTGTTTTCATGATTATAAATGAAATATAATTTTTTTTGAAAAGCGCCCAACTTCAAAGTGACGTAATCAAAGCCCCTCTCCATAATTGAGGCCCACTTTCCCCGTAAGCTCCTTTTAAACGGGAAATTGAAAACCCTGATTTGTAACTGCATTTGATAATTGACGGATTAGTTTTCTGCGTTAATGATTCATACATGGCCATGTAAATTTAATTATTATAACTTACTGTGTTAATTGGATAGTAAATAGTACAATCACAACTACTGGACAATTATTCTTTGTGTACCCATAGGGGAAAGAAATCAGTCCCCTGGGGTGGGGAGGGAGTTTTTTTGTGCAACGGTTTACCTTATTTTATTTTATTAATTTTGACTGTGATATTTCAAATAAGGTTCAAGTCCAAACCGTCTGACTGCTTTCTTTATTACTACAAGTAATTTTTGTTAATTTTGACTGTGGTATTTCAAATACAGATTTCGACTACACACCGTCTGACTGCTTTATATATTACCGACAAGTCCTTATCTCCTCTCCAACTTGTGTATACGCCACTGTAATTGCTCCGAAAACATTGCCAACTTGCTAATCCGCTGTCAGTATCAGCGGATTAAGTGATTGAGTCAACACCACAGCCGTCCCACACGCATTAAAATAAGGAAAGGGTTGAAGATCACAGACACAGTGTCACGATGTCGTCCGTAAAACTAGTGGACGCTAAAATATTCATGAATTCGTAAATAAACAGGAAGGTAAACAACTTATCATTCATAAATAAACGACAAAGGAGCTCCCTAGTGACCGGCCATTGAGAGAAATTACTAAAAAAAGTCGAAAACGTGAAATGTTGGTTAATATTCAACACTTTACACTAACAGCCACGACCTCACGATCGGTCGTTGAGAAAAATTACCAGGAAAAAAGTCAAAGCCTGAAAGCAATAACGTCATGACTGATCATTGATAAAAGGGTCGAGCTAAATTCTACACTTTACAGCCACGACCTCACGACCCATCGTTGAGAAAAATTACCGGGAAAAAAGTCAGATTCAAAGCTTGAAACCGTAACCTCATGACCGATTGTTGAGAAAATGTCGGGAAAAATTTAACACTTTACGGCCACGACCTCAACCGGCCGTGGACAGAAAATGAAGTCGAATACTTGAAAGCCACGGTCGTTGAGAAACATGTGAAGAAAATTCAACACTTTACAGCCACGACCTGGCTCGATCGGTTTGGGAGAGAAAATATTGGAAAAAAATCGGAAACCTGAAATCTACGACCGTGGACGCTTAAAATATTCTCGTGGAGAGAAACTGAAGCTCCTTGTCTGTGATGAAATCAACTAGGCTACCGTCCGACCGATCAGGAGAGAAAATGTAGAAAAGTTAAAAGTCAATAACAACAGCCATGTGGAGAGACAGCTCAGAAAAAATTAAAATAAATCTGAACGGCCTGAAGGAGAACAGCAACGTTACAAATTTTTTGATGACACAGATTTAGTTCCTGACTGCATTTTCCTACCCTAGGACTTTAAAAAGCTAAGTCCATGCTTTTAGCTCATTCATATTATGTTCTGCCGCCGTTGAGTTGCGTGTTTGAAAAATGATAATGGTGGAAAGTGCATAAAAATACAGCGAAAATATATAAAAGTCAGCGTAGACCCTCTGTTGTGCCGCGCAACAACATAAACGCAGCCGCTGACGTTTTTACAAACAGAATACATAGACGATGTATCAAATACCATGAAATCGTTTTTATTGAAAAGGCGTGCTTGCAGTACCAGCACCTTAACAAACAAAAAGCTGAATACAAAGTCGATGATTTTATCCATCTAGTTCTCGGAAACGGAAGCGAGGGCTGTCCATCTTTGAGGAAAATACTATAACTTACGCTTGACATACTAGTAGACGCGGAAGGGAAAACACACTAACATTCTAAAACGAGAACAGGCAAGAAAATGTCAGCAAATTCGTAAGCCTGGTAATACCGGGGTAATACTAGGAAGTCTAAGGTTCTTTTGGAATACAGTAGGTGAGAACTTCATTGGTATGGATAGTCGCTGATGTATTATCGGGGAAGCCGGGCAAACGAGTCGGTCACAGTATGGATGTAAAAAATATCTGACTATTTTTTGCATCAATGGTCAAAGTCGATGACGATGTGCTAAGTTTACGATACACGCTAGATGTACGGTGACGATGCATCGATGGTGGCATTGAATAACACGGATAGTGTATAATACTGGCATACATGATGACATCAATCTATATTGAGCTGCCTGCAGCGGTGTTCGTTCGGTTGATGCTGTCCGAGCCTCGCTAAAAGGAGAAAAAAATTCTCCTTTTCTGTGGCTGAAGAAGCTACCACCTCGATTGACCAAGGAGGTTTGTGTAGATGCATGTGCCAGATGCGAGAGGCAGGAAACGTGATACCTCACCCTTCATCTCTTTCTGTGCAGAATTTTCAGAAGTTTTGTTTATGTTCTCAGACTCATCATAATCAACTTTTTTGTGACAAATAGGATAAAAATTGAATCCTTGTTTTGATTTTGTAGGATTGATTAAAACCAGTCTTGTAGCGTGCTCATGTAGAATGTACGAACTTTTCATTATATAACATCAAGGGAAATATGTTTACTTCTGGACTGGAAATAAACAGGTTTGGGGTCAAAGGGTTCTACTTCCGACTTCCGCTCTTACGGACGACATCGGACCATGACCGACTCAAAAATGAAGGTTGGTTTTCTGGCTCAAGATTACCATTTTAGACGGCGTTCTTTGGCATGTAACAGCTCATCGGTATGGCGATGCTTTTGATGGTCGTTAAATTTCGATTGACTTCTATATCTGCTCAGATTTGCGTTTTTTTGTGACACTGTGTCTGAGATCTTCAACCCTTTCCTTATTTCACTAAGTGTGGGACGGCTGTGGTGTTGACTTAATATACTAATCCGCTGATACGCTCAGTCATTATCAAGTTGGCAATGTTTGCGCAGCAATTAGAGTGGTATGTGCACTGGTTGAAGAGGAGATAAGGAATTGGAAATACAGTCAGACAGTTTGGAGTCGAAAGCTTTATTTGAAATATCACAGTCAAAATTAATAAAATCAAATATTAAAGGTAAGCTGTTGCACAAAGAAAACATCCCAATCCCAGGGGACTTTCATCTGCCCCTGTGGTGTACCTCAGTACTGGACATCAACAACCACGAACATGAGACAGACATCACTACTTGTCTAAAAAGCCAAGGGATCGGGAATAACTAAGGCGTGAAGAAGATAATGAGGTGTTTTGTTTTACCATAGGGGAAAGAAATCAGTCCCCTGGGGTGGCGAGGGAGTTTTTTTTGTGCAACGGTTTACCTTATTTTATTTTATTAATTTTGACTGTGATATTTCAAATAAGGTTCAAGTCCAAACCGTCTGACTGCTTTCTTTATT
>LD349254.1:0-13064 GCA_001465055.1 Ptychodera flava | reverse complement strand
TAACAATTTGGTTTTTTTTCATATATTTAGGACTATGTAGATATACTTGACAAACGCAAGGGTAAGAAACTAATGTTTTTTGCTGTTTTTTGCCTCAGTAATGTTGCTTCGTTGATAAAAAACTTCCATGATATTAAAACTAGACACGTATTCCCTCATGAAGTAGATTATTGGAATATAAACGTTACAGATCTCGCTGTCTTTGCATCAACTTGATTTCACGCTCTCGTACTCTACCGAACATTCTTCCCATACTGCCAAGCGCGCGCCGTGACGTAACGTGCGCGTCGACAATAATGTGACGTAACACACAATCTGTGTGTTGATGAATCCGTCAATCGTCATTACTTTTCCTACATTCAATGCGACAACTCCTCAAACATCGAGTGACCTTAAATCAAGTTCGAATTTTGCGAAAGAAAATACAATTCATCATCAATCGCCACAGTCGTTAGTACATCATGGCAAACGTGAGTAATTGTACCATATTTTTGATATTTATCTGTAATTTATAACCATTTTTAATGTTTCTAGAAGAATATAAAATAAGGTGGGTATGGAACTGAACGATATAAAACGGACGCTGAAAATTCCAATACCATTGCTAGTGTACAATTCATTTCGTCCTTAGTAGTTTTTCATTAAATTATTCCATCGTTTAAATAACAGTGAATACGTAAGATGAGTTCTATATATCGTGGTGTGGTGATATGTGAATTTTGTTCAGGCCTAATCTAATAACAACGACGTCGATTCCGTTCTTAATTTGATGATAGAAACCATATTACTTTTCTGTTAACGGATAGGCTAATCCAATGGCTGTATAACTATCTATGTACGTTATGAAGACGCAACGCTTCTCCGGATGTCAACTTTTACCATTTCTCGGGTCTCTCACATTAACTGGTGCGCACATGTATTAAAATTACACTGGAAACAGGGCATGGAATATCTGATAGTAGAAACGGCAAATTTGAAAGGAACACAAGACTAGAAGATAGATAACCATCTCCAGAGCATAGACGTTTCGCCGAGATTTTGTACACCATCGTTTTGCAATATTCATTTTTTCCTTGTTTGATATATGATATCAAACATGTTGTTTGATTTATGTTTTCTTTATTCAATTTTTTTTTCATTTTTTCCATGTTTATCATTTATTATAACGATTTGGCTTTTCTTTACGTTATTTTAAAGAAACTAGCACTTACTTACATTTAATCCTCTCGCACTAGATTATTTAATGCTCCTCTAATATCGCCATCGATTGTGTTTATTGCTTCATACCAATGTCCTGCTATCAAATTACATTCATCGCGGTCTCGTTATTGAATAATATTTGTGTTAACAGTTATGTATCCTTTTAATTACTTTCAGGAAGATCAAACCGTTTTGCTGAAAAGTGGCAAGGTGTGCAAGAAGGGGAAAAACACCTGGTCCCCTCGACAGGCTTATATTATCCAGCCATCTGCCTTGTTAATTTCTAAGGTTAGTTAATACTAATGGTGTAAATTTCTGCTCTTATAGAAATATCAATGCAGAGAAGGGAAAGGAACACATGTTACGCAAAGTTACACATCATGAAATGAATCTTCTCATGTTGACGACGGCGAGGATATCCAACGACGCTGCTGCTGCCGCCGATGACAAAAATGATACTGCCTTTTTAAAAGTAACCCTGTTTTATTTTTTCAATTCATATGCATAAACATTTACAGATGACCGACTCATATTCTTTGTTGTCATAGTTGTTAATTGTTGTAAATTATGCTGTTTTTAGTGTAAACTTAAGGATCCTTTGAACGTGTCGCAGCGTGAAGCCAAGAAGGTAACGTCTTACAGCATCCAGTTGTACTTCATTTCCGACAGTCCCGTTGAATCACCAAACCGGGGCTTTGCCCTGATACCGAAAGGTGGCGAGGTAAGACATTAGATATGTGCAAGATGTGTGTCACGATCAAGGATCGAATTTATTAGCGACAATAATTGCTCAAAAGAGAAAAATACAGTTATGCTAGATGTGAAACAAAACATGATACCACTAAAGAATTATGATATGTCTGGCATTGTGTGCCTCTAATCTAGTGTCAGTATTTTCATTGAACTGCGTAAAATCATTTACATCATTAAAATAATTCCCCTTATCCTGTCAAAACAATGTAAGTGTACCAAATTCAGGCATGTGTTCATAAGGGGCGAAATAATGAGAGCGAAAGCTGTTTCTGGAGATGCTATGGATCCGTGTGATGATATCAGTGAACTCACAAGTTGCATGACTTTTATTATGCAGGGCAAACGTGTCGTTTTCCGAAGTTCAAACCGAGACGACTGGGTTGCTGCCATTCGTCATGCCAATAACACCTTGAATGGTAACACTGCTGCCAGTGAAAACCACTCGGTTCCGCCGAGTAAGTAAAGTTTTCTTCATAGACAAAGCACGCCACTAACACACACTTGTTAGAATGTGCATTTGCCATAAATATATACAGTATTATCATTAAGAAATAATGTACCCCATCCCGGCCCATAATAGTCGAAAGCAAACTTTGCACGACGATGTACAGGGCGCAGCCGAATACATTCTGCAAAACAAAGTTTGCTTGAGTCCATGATGGGCTGGAAGGGGTACATTTTTACTATAATAAATTATTTTATAGTTTTGGCAAAGCTAGTGAATTCATGGATGTAGAAAACATGTGAGGCCCACATAACTGGATAATCGGATAAACGTCACAAAATTCACATTTATTGACGAAGCTGTAATATAATACACAGTAACAGGAGAATGCTTTCCGTCTGCTGTCTCTATATATTTTGAACATGATTGGAACTAATTTGAGATAATTTGATTTTCGTATTTTTCAAATTTCTCAAAAAAATGTGAGGTGCCCTATAGCTGAAATTACTCATAAAAACAAGTGTGTAACTTCAGTGTTAAACTTAAAGATGTACATTTGCAGATTAAATAGACATTACTTCACCATCCAATTATCCCAAATTAGTTCCAATCGTGTTTTTCACAAAAGTTCGTTAGCGAACAAAATACACTTTGTATTGTAATTTTGCTAACTGAGATCGTCTATCTCATTTGTAACTATTCTACCTCTGCTAGACGTCAACTGTAACGAAGACAGTCCAAGAGGCTCTATCAACACCGGAGGAAGCAGTGACTCAAACCTACAGCGTGTCGATGTCGGTGCGTATGCTAATTCCTTTGAATAAATTACAAGCTGTGTTTCAAACGATATACATGTTGCATTATCATAATAATTTGTCATTCAGGTACAACAGTTCGCACAGTGACAGCTGATTTTCACTTTTGGTTTCAAAATAAAATGATTTTAAGTTTACTTACTGAAACTTTGAGCATAACTTTAAGTCTTTCAAACTTACTGAAACTTTGAGCATAACTTTAAGTCCTTCAATTTCAAGGCGTTAACTACCTTAGGTGTTGTTGTGAACCCGTCAGCCTTTCACAATCTTGAGCCGATATGTTTGGTGTGACCTGTGCCCTAAATATTCACACCATTGATTATCCGGACGTATGAGATTCGACACGAACAAATTTAATTAATAATCAGTAACTTTCTATCCTCAGCCCTGGTCGATAATAACAGCCAAGAGACAGAAGAAGACTCTGTGTTGAATGTTGTAGGTCAGTAAAATGTTACTTCATTTATCTTAGACCTGAAAATTTATGAAGTGAATGTCGACGTTAGGGACTCAGATTCATTTAACTTGACTTTCGTTTCTATCTTTGTTTTCTAGTAGATAAGGATATTGCAATAAGAGATAATACCATACGATTAATTTTTGACGCAAACTTATATAATAATCATACATATATCCATCAATTGATTCTAATTTGTTTGTTGTAAATTACAACGACAAGTGAACATCGAAATATTTTTGACGAACTGAATTTCAAAGAAGTGAATGACGACAGAACATAAGTCTTGATTTTGCTTAAATATTCAATAATAAAGATTAGTGTTTAATAAACGCCACATTTAGTATCTACATGGATCCCAATACGTAGTGTCGTTGCCAGTGGGTTTCGTTATCTGTGTTAATTTAGATTTCATGGCAAGTGTAATTTTATGCGATTGAATTATTCATTATTCCTTGGACTTCTTACTACAGATTCTGAAGGAGATGCCAGCACGGCAGTGAATCAGAAGGTGTCTGAAGAACCTTTAATATCTGGTGAGCAATACAGTGCCCCAACCATGCCGTTTAAGTGTTTCTTGTGTTCATTGTACCACAGTCCCTCCAACCACACGTGCTTTGTGGGACAGAGATTTAATCTTGGCAACATACATGAATGTGTGCGCTTGTACTAATGCTTGCATGTTCTTTATTTCTCCTTTGGTTTTATCGACCTTTCAAATCATAAACTCCAATTTTGATATGATCTATCCGTCGCCATTTACGAGGCACTCTTAACAAAAGGGTTGATAAGTTTGATTGTTTTGTCAAGCTGGTGATATTTTGTTTTTCAGCACACCCTCAGAGTGAAGACAGCTTAAGCGGTGAAGAAGATGGCAGCCAAGACCCTCAGGTGACCTTCCTATCCTGGGAGGCAGTTAGATTTACAACTGGTAGACAGGCAGGTCAGTTGCAATAAAAGGAAAAATGTCTAAATGCAAATTTGCTTAAGAGTTGCCACGGACACAATATATACCCATGCTGTACATGTATCAGAAATAACAAGCAAGACCATTCCCTTAAAACAATGTTTCTTTGCTGGGAACCGTGTATCTATTTTACGGACTGATTTTGTTATTTTACCCACTGACGGTTCGAAGACAACCAATCGAACAGTCATGTTATGAGACCAGGCTTGTGAAAATCTCCACGGGCAAAATCGTGTGATCAGACGTTTGAAGAGGGTATTTAGGGCATATGACCAGCAGATGGTTTCTTTGGAGGGATGTGTACTGGTGCAAACATGATAGAACGTTCCAAAGCTCGAATGAGGAGGGTAGTTGCGAACAACTTTCACATTCCCCTTTAAATTTACAACCAGAGGCATACACGACCAAATCACCGAATCTTGGATGCGGCCCATGTTGGGCATACATTGCCTCGGGCGATGGTAGAATATTTCCATTACTAATAGTCGTTAAAATTACCTGAGAACAATACACTTGTATGTAAGAACTGCACTGCAGTTTGCCTAAAAAGGTTAGTCGGCTGCCCGATGTGTCTTAAAAGATAGGCAGCAATACTTCAAAATCTCGTCATTTCGTATACATGTACTTGCTGGTGCAAGTTTGTAATTCCATTAAATCGCACCAATTAGAATTGCATTTTGTCATTTCCTTAGTAAAATTACCGCTATAAGTTTGACTCAACCAAACTTTCTTTTATTTCCATTTAGATCAAATCCAATATGTAAAACTGGCTACGTCGTCTGAAGACAACACAAGAGACCAGTCTGAGATTAGTTGTTTTACACAAATAAGGTTGGCATTGAGATTGGGCAGGCGAGGAGGTGAGGGAAAAAAATCATAATTTCATCTATGGCGTTTTCACAGCATCTCACACATGCCATTTTTATTTGACAATGAGTTAATGTAGTAGTTAGATGACCAAGTGTTTCCGTGTACGAGCCGGGCAGTTTAAAAAAGCTTTCACAGTCTATACGTGAACGCTACACTTAGAGACTGCGCAGTACGCTAAAATCGATAAAGCCAGTTGTAGTGTAACTCATCGGTATTTGTCCCATATTTTATCATACACAGTTTCTACTACTTGGAGCATAGACAAACTAAAATGGCAATTTCTTTTTTCAGTTTATATCCACAATCTCTTCTTTACTTTTAAACAACATCAGCATTACGCAATGACTCCAATCTCACTGTCACTATAGTCCTATAAGATCACCATTAGTATATTTACCCTGCTGTATTTGATAGTAATTTTTAATATGACTTCCGAAATAGAAATATGGCAACATGTTACGTCACATTGTATCTCTTTTAGAGTAGACAGACAATAAGCAAGCCACTTTTTATCTTTCAGCACAACAGATACGAACAAGATTGGCTAGTGGTATTAACAACGTCACAGGCAGGCAAAGCAGAAATCAAGAACCAGTACCTGATGCTTAGGGATGTTTAGGTCTTATCAAAACGGGTTACTGTGCAAACGTATCAAATCCAACAATTAAAAAATATAAAATATACAGCCAAAAAAGGGGAAACGTGAAAACAAACAAAAACATCCAAAGTAAAATTACAAAATTCATTCAGAATTTGAAACATCAATAAAATTTAAAAATTCAAAATTAATAAAAAATCGAAATGATTTAAACATCAAAATTTATATCTTCTAAAATCAAATAAAAAGTTCAAATCAGTTCGAAATTTTAAAAAAAAATCAAAATTTTTAAAAGGACAAATAAACATAGGAAATCAGAAAAAGCAAATAATCGAAAAAAATCACCAAATATTTTTATTTTTTCTTTATTTTTGCACAGTACCTGTCTTGGATATACCTCAGACAAGCATTGCCTGTCCTTCATTTTTTATAAATAAAGAGTTCACCATCTGTTAACTCAAGTTGTTGTCAGTCTTCTTTTCTTGATACAGTACAGCTTGCAGAAAACAATTTTAAAAAGCCAGAGTTGCATCATGAAGCAGAATTTGTCTTGTATAGAAGTTGCACGATACAATGTCAAAGAAACTGGCAGACTGTGACGGCGCTATCTGTAAAACCCCACGTCATATAATTGATAACCGACTGGACAGTGACTTCTAAATTTTGGCGCATTGCTGGTGCGCCCCCAACGGACGTCAAGATGAAGCTAGTCAGATTGATAGTAACATCTTTGGTTGAAAATTTGGAGCAATTTTCTCTATATATCAATGACAAATATAAACATCAATAAAATTGTAAAGAAAGCAAATATTGAAATGACCCATTATTCCAAATTATTATAATTCAACGCATCTTTTCTTAATTTAAAAGCAATGTACATGAATTTTCAAAGCTTTTCATACTCCCGTATCATTCGATCATTAGATGTGTAAAGAATTTGACAAAGTTTCCTGCATGCTGATAATTGGGTGACTACTTCGGAAAAGTATGTGCCTTAGAGTTTGAGTTGATCACATTCTCATGGAATCCAGAATGGATAAATCTATCAAGTGTATTTGATGCAAGTATCTTTATAGGCCTAGAGTTTGTTGATAGAAATCTCTAGTCATTTTGGTTTTTAATATAAATTTCCATTAAGTTGAACTCCATGTAACCCTAGATTAGCCACGCTATATAAATGATTTGTCAACGCATAGTGAATGAAAACTGCTTTGTTCACTATCTTACAGTGCCACTGACACAAGCAAACGGGGTTTATAATCTTGAATAAAATCATTAAAAACCCCCACTTACCTGTTAGCTTGTATGAAATTATTGACCTGTAGTAAGCTTGCATCATATATAGTTTTTCGCTGAAAAAAGTGCGACTCAGTGCCTGCATCAGCCTTGGTATAAAACATGATTTGGGATAATTGGATTTTCACATTTTGCAAATTTCTCAAAAGTGTTAGGTGCCATATATCTGAATGTTACAATATCGCAAATTACTCATAAAAACAAGTGTATCATGTAAAAAGAAAAGCAGATGAGTTCACATTTGCAGATTAAATCGGCATGCATCACTTCACCATCCCAATTATCCCAAATTAGTTCCAATCGTGTTACAAGTAAATGTTATCTGATACTGCGATGTACTCGCATGAAGACTTACAATTCACAAAAGATTTGTAAAACATGTCGCATACATGCAAATTACTGTATCTTTAGAAAAGTCTGACATTATCTTTTTAATGAGATCTTCCATCGGGGTTGATAAGATTGTTACAGTAAAGTAACAACACCTTTATCCCAGCATTCAACTTCTCTTGTGCAATGGTGAAGGGCGTGTATCTTTACACCAATTTGCGAGATAAATCACTTATCATTCCACACAAGCCTTTGGCCATAAACCAGGAACAAGGAGCTCCGTCCACATGTAGGAGTCTATATCATTCGATCAAACAGCTCTCTGTTATCTTAGAAAATTGAATACCCCAGTATTTCTGACACATTGCTAAGACGTCCACCTACATGAAATAATAGTACACAGTGGCATATTCGCGAAATCACGGAGGCTGATCTAGAATAGACCGACTTTATAGTTTTACGTGAACAATTGTTAAGCTGGTTTATATACTACATATAACATTGAAAATCAGTATCGTTTGCGACTTATTCTATTGAGAATATGGCCATATTCCATTTACATTCATTTCAAATAGTTCAAGCTTTATCATAGGATTATACCAAAGCGCCTTAGCCCAACCAAGTACGTGTGTATCGGTACTGTTGTTATTTTATGCAAGTCCTAACCAAACTGAAGCAACCTAAAAGTCCAGTAAACCGTCAAATTCTTGCGGTTCGCGTTTATGAATCTCTTAGCCTTCTTCGTTTTATTTATTTATTTATTTATATATTTATTTATTTCGAACTCCATCATAGACACGATACAGTTTAAAACCATACACATCCGCACTAAGAGGAGAATGTTAGTAAAAACATATAAATTGTGATTACGGGACAAGAAAGCCACATAAAACAAATACAATACAACCAGGAAAAAACATAATTAAAACAAACCTTTTAGCTTTTCTTTTAAAACTGGAAGTAAAAACATTACAATAATTGCACATTTTGTGAAATAAAAGGCATACTATTGAGATTTGTCTGAATTTTTTATATTTTGGACTGCGTGGATGTATTTGACACGAGCGAGAAAGTAATTTTATTAGATTGGCCGTTTCCTACTTCTGTAACGTCACTTCGTTGATAAGATTTTCCGCAATTTAAAACGGGTGAAAACCAGAAAAAATGGATAAAACGTGAAAAAATAATGTGGACACACTTTCTCCGATACAGTAGATTATTTAATGTAAACGATAAACGTTACAGATCTCGCTGTCTTTGAATTAACCTGACTTAACGCTTTCGCCCTCTACCGAACATTCTTCCCATACTGCTAAGCGCGCGCCGTGACGTAACGTGCGCGTCGACAATAATGTGACGTATTGCTCTGTGACACAATCTGTGTATTGATGAATTCGTCAATTTTCATTACTCCTCATGAACTCAAACGGTGTAACTTGATAAACATCGAGTGAGAGTAAATCAAGATCGATTATTGAAAAAGAAGATATAAATCACCATAAATAGCCTCATTTGTTAAGTACGACATGGCAAAAGTGAGTAAACCGTGCTATAGTATTATACTTAACTGTTGTTCATAAACTAACTTTGAATCTTTTCAGACAAATATAAAGTTAGGTATTCCGGAATTGTACATTTCAAAATGGACCGTGAAAATTGTAAAGCGATTGCTGATGTACAATTACATTTCTTCTTTAGTTATTTATATAAGTTATCAAGACGTGTCTCTTCTCTGGATGTCAAGTATATCATTTCTTGCGATCTCTAACGCACGTAACTCAAAAGACTGTATTAAATTACACTGGGAACAGGCTCTTGTAGGGACGCAAGACACGAGGATCTTAACTGTCATCAGGGCAGAGACTTTTCGTCGAGATTTTGTCCTCCGTCGTTTTGCAATTTTCCATTTTTGATATGATATTAAACATGTTTTATCGTTATATTCTATTGTTTTTATTATTTTAATCCCCCCCCCGTTTTTTCTCTTTTATTATAGGCTAATTTAATAATCCCGCTTTGGTTCCTGTTGACATTATTGTTTTAGGTATTTGGATTACACCTGTATAATTCAATATCGGACATCAGCAAGTTATATTTATTCGTATGTAAACGTCTGAAGCAAGATTTATTAATTGCTCATGTAGTATTGCGATTGATTGATTTTATTGCTTCATACCAGTCATGCAATCAAATTATATTCACCATGGTCACGTGATCAAATGATATTTGTGTCCACAAATATGCCTCCTTCTTTAATTATTTTCAGGACGATGAAAACACTTTGCTGAAAAGCGGCAAGGTGTGTAAGAAGGGGAAAAACACCTGGTCTCCTCGGCAAGCATATATCATCCAGCCTTCTACCTTGTTGATTTCTAAGGTTAGTTTCTAAAGCGTGGTGTAAATTACTGCCCTCATAACAAAAGATCCTTACGGAGAATTGAAGGAAGAGAAAGATATGTTATGCAAAGATACTGACTATGAAAGGAATGCTCTCATGATGATCATGACATGGTTCAAACGATTCTGCTACTGTTGCTGCCAATGACGACAATAATGATGGTAACTATGACGATGATGAAAATGACATTTTCTGTAAATTAGCAGTAAACCAGTAAATTAGCAGTAAACCAGTCATTTATAAAATTGATATGCATCGACCAATATGCAGACCATTAACTATCCATACACTCACTTTCTTTGCTGTTATAGTAATTAATTTAATGTAATTTTAATGATCTTTGGATACGATTGGTTTAAGTGAGATGAGTTTGTAATAAATTATTGTGTTTTTAGTGTAAACTTAGGGATCCTTTGAACGTATCGCAGCGTGAAGCCAAGAAGGTAACGTCTTACAACATCCAGATGTACTTCATTTCCGACAACCCCGCTGAATCACCAAACCGGGGATTTGCCCTGATACCGAAATGTGGCGAGGTAAGATACTAGTATAAGATAAATGTATGTGCAAGATGATGTTTGTCACGATAATGGATTGAATTTATCAGCCTAATAATAGCTTAGAATAGTAAAATAGAGGCATGAAATTTGAAACAAAGCAATATAATACTGAAGAAGGTTAATATGTCAAAAATTCACAGTGAACTCTGATTTAATTATTTCACCTCATTCTCGTATAACTGTTCAAAAGAAAGTGTCCCAAAAGTTATAGATGTGAAACGATTTAAATACCGAAAAGAGAAATTAGCGGGAAAATTAAAGGCGGTTTGGAGATGTTCTGGATCCGTATGACTTTATCAGTGAACTCACAAGTTGGCTTACTTTCTTATGCAGGGCAAACGTGTCGTTTTCCGAAGTTCAAACCGAGGCGACTGGGTGGACGCCATTCGTCAAGCCAGTAACACCTTAACTGGTAACACCGCTGCCAGTGAAAGCCACTTGGCTCTGTCAGGTAAGTCAAGTTTTCATCGTAGACAGACTGCGCCATTAATTTATACTTATTAGTATGAAAGATGACGAAATAATAAGACTTTACTGTCAATATATAGTGTGTTATTATTGTAAGCAATTTCATGTACGCCATCCAGGCCCATCATGGACGAAAACAAACATTACACAACATAATGCACGAGGTGAAGCCGAGTATAATATTTAGTATAAATTTTGTTTAAGTTCATGATGGGTCGGAAGGGAGTATATTATTGTTATATTTTATAGTTTTGGCATTGGTAGTGAATTTTGTAGATGTAGAAAACATATCGGGCCACAATACTGGACAACGGAGTGTAATATCAGTAGTATTCTAGCGATGACGTCACAAACTTCACTAGAATTGACAAAGCTATAATATAATATTGAGTTACAGAAGAAATACTTCGCAATCCCCTCTGCTGTCTCTATATTTATTGCAAAATTTCGTAGGCGATCAAATTATAATTTGTCTTGTATTGTAAATGCATATTTTGCTAACTGAGATCAACTATCTCATTTGTGACCATTCTACTTTTGCAAGACGTCAACTGTAACGAAGACAGTCCAAGAGGCTCTATCAACACCGGAGGCAGCAGTGACTCAAACCAACGGCGTGTCGATGTCGGTGAGTATGTAAATTACTTCGAATAATTACACACTGTATTTAAAACAGTGTACATGCTGCATTATCACAATGAATATGAATGTGAACTATAGGAATGGGGAATGTATGATCCAATATGTCAATTTCACTTCTCTTTCTCTATAAAATTATTCTTCGTTCTCGTTCTTTCCATTGTAAAATTTCAATCGATTGATGGTCACATTAAAGATAGAAGAGAAGTTCGGACTCTCAAACTTTTGCAATAATTTTCTGATATACCATGGCCATTTCCAGGGGTTTATTTTGAAGCTCATTGTGTAACCAAAATTTTTACGTTACGAAAGTTAGAAAGTTAGATTTCCCCCTAGAGTTAACACTGGGGTGTCTGAGTGCCATTTTGAATTTTTAGACTCGGTAAATCTTAGGTTAATTTGTAATCAATAGTTTGCACGGTGACCCATTTTTATGCTCGATTTTGAAAGGGAATGTTTAACGATTTCTTTACGGAAAAGTTGAGTGAAAGTTTAAGTCTGTTGATTTTTTTGAAACACGAACTACCTTTAGTGTACCTGTATGTAAGCATTCCACAATCTGTCATATTTTGAAGACCGCGCTAGAAAGTCTGAAAACATCGACCATATTTGAAAATTCACTCCTTTGACTGCCCAGACGTATAAGAATCGATGCGGATGGATTTAATGATTAATAACCATTTATCCTCAGCCCTCGTCGATAATAACAGCCAAGAAACAGAAGAAGAAGCGGTGTTGAATGTTGTAGGTCTGTAAAATGTTATTTCATTTATATTAGACCTGAAAAACTATGAAATGAATATCAACGCTGAGCACTGTGGCCTGTTAAATTCAAAGCTGTTTACATTTCACTTCGTTTCTATGTTTAGTTTCCAGTAGAAACAGATATTGCATCAAGAGAAGTTTATATTTTACATTAACATTTGCAAAATACACCAGTGCGCAGTCACCTTTGACTATTACCCGGTGGCGCATCGCTAGGATCAAGCAACCAATCAACCATAAAGAGCCCCGCTTTCCTTCGACCTTTCAGCTTTGAACCAATCCGGCTACCTTGGCGGCCACTTTGACGCAAAGAAGTCATAAAAAGACATATACCTACCCATTTCAGACACTGAAATACTTTTGACAGACTAAATTTTTGAAGACGTGAATGGGACAAAAAACACTATTCTTGATTTTACCGAAATTAAATATTCAAAAGTACAGATAAGTGTTTAATAAATACAAGATTTAGGATCAACAAATATCCCCTAATTACGTAGCGT
>LD349252.1:333209-345529 GCA_001465055.1 Ptychodera flava | reverse complement strand
GAAAATAAGACACCAACCTGAAAATTGAAGAAGGAATACAGTAGATAGCACCACTAAATTTTTAAATTCTCCATCGCTAACTAGTGATGCGGCGATTACATAAAAAAGTTGCTTTACAGAAATGGTTTCTTGAACTACTACGACGACAAAAATTTTAACAGCTTAACAGAGAGGCTTACACACACACCACAATTCAGCCAATCATTCTCAAATATGCTGTAAAACCTATTAACAAGGACTAAACCCTGTCACCGCTATGCTTTGACCCAAACCCATTGTAATCAATGGTAGGCATGGACTTGTTAACAAGGAATTAGGGATGAACAGGTTCAGAATCATAGACAGTATACATTCACAACTATTGAGGATAATTACTCTTTTAGATAACTACACATTCTGTCAGTCATCCAATTTGAAGCTGAATAGGTTTTGAACTTTCACATTTATGACACAGGCCTACCAATGTAAGCAGTCTAGCTTTTCATCACATCATGGGACAGTTCTGGAAGCATTGTGCACTCAAGATTTGTAAGTCTTCGTGATGTCAGAAAATCTTGTAATTTTTGAATATTTCGTAGTAACAACCTCAGCACTGAAGCAGACTTAAAAATAAATTCAACTTATGTAAGTACAGGTGCCCATCGTAGACTTTACATTGTAAATGTATTCTACATGTACTTACGCATTTTGACCGTTTGAGTGCTGTAATTTTTCCCGCCAAAATTTTAGTGCAACATTTTACCAATTCTTGTAAATTTTTCTGTAATTCTTTGTAGAATTTTGACTGAAATGACATCACGTTTCATTGGCTACAGATTATTTGCAAAATTTTGGCAAAACTCCGAAAAAAAATTGACCGGAATATATTTTATAGAGGTGACGAAAATTGACTTTGGTGCTCAAAGGGTTGAGGTAAATGAAGGGATAAGATAAAGTTATATTAGTAGACTATTTCAGACAAAAAATACATCTATTTTGTTGGGAAGAAAAAAGAAACCCAGTAGATTTCAATAAAATGAATGCAACTAGCAATGTCAGAGGATGATGATACTTACGGATAGGCAAGGAAGAGTAAATTGAGTACTGAGTTGTTGAAGAACATGTTTACCAAGGTCCAAATCAGTGTTCCCAATAACAGCATGATGACGACGCATTTGAAAATCTGGGCAATCCAAAACAAGACAGCCTTCACTTCCAGAGAACTGTAGAACTGTAAACACAAAAACAGCCATTTATACCATTCTACTGATGAGATATATATAAATGAAAAACCCTATGATGAAATCGTAGCACAACATTGGACCACATGTTAATTCATGTGAAATTGACAATAAATGTACAAAAATATAGTAACCTTGGAATAGGAGTTTGTTGACTTCTCTATGGTTGTTTTCCAAACTACAAAATACAATGACAGGAGTTGATATTGTTATGTATCATCGACACTAAGCTGCCACTTTGCTTCTGATATCACTGCGAAATTGTTAAACCGTTTGTACGTTTCAGTTACATTCCTAGCACCTTGAAAGAACTTTTCATTCAAGTTTGAGAACCAGAACCTCAACCAACCACTTTGAGAGAAATTTTGATCCAATTTTGAAACCTAGAAAAATTGTATCCCGGGACTTTAAAAGAACTTTTCGTCTGACTTTGAGGACTGGTCATGGTCCAGGGAGTAGAACCAACATTATCCTCTCACTTTGGCAGAACTTTTCGTCTGATTTTGAGCACATTTGTGTTAAAGCATTACAGGTACTTGCCTCAGTCACCATTTTCCAAACTAATCTTCTTGTTAGAACAACGATGATGAATATGACCAAATGAACATCAATCAAATAGAAATTCTGAAAAAAAAATGTTAGAGATAATCTCACTATTAAATGTTGGTATATATATATTGTACACAAAGATAACGTAAACGTACAGGTACATTACTTACATTATTAGGGCTATCCCTCCCCATCCTGCCGAGTCAATAAAAAGCAGTACTGAGTCACAACATGTCTCATATACCAGAATGTAACGTACTGGGCCCCAGCTTTTCATTTTGATCACCCTAAAAATCCACCCAATCAGTGTGAACCACTGTTGGCTGTAATATGGTGTATGTTTCTTCACCTTTTGTGTAATTTATCCACACAAACAAAGGCGAGTTGCTCTACGTTTGTAAGACACAAGAATTGAAATACAATTGCACATTTAAACAGAGTCAATTCTAACTTCAGTTTATACGTTTCGTTTCAAAACAGTGCATGAATTTATACACGTAGTTGCAATTTTACACTTATAGATGCTGTGTTGACAAGCTAAATAGTAGATGTTTCAACATGCTTTGAGGAGTAGAACAAGAACTTATAGTTGATAAGAAAATAACAAACAGTGGGTAAAAATAAGTCCAGATTTACAGCCACTGGCCCTTTCTTTCAAGACTTACCAGAGCGGCATTTGCCGGTGAATGAGGCAACCACCAGACAGTCCGATAGATATTGATGTACTGAAGTAACAAAGCCATCACCAAATAGAAGAACATGATCAGCTCAAAGAAAAGGTTGTGGTCGGTTGGCAAGTCTGGTATCTCCTGGTGTTTGATTGGCGTGATCGTGATTAACGTCGTGGTAACGGGAGCACTTCCTAGTACCATGTTGGGTCCATTTCTGTACAAAATAAATACAGCTGCATGTAGTACTGGTCAAACAAATCGACATACACATGTATCGCAAGGTATAGTGTCCTTGTACCAAGTTTGAATCAAGTCATTCCAGGCATGGATCAGTAACTGCGGCCAATGGGAAAAAGGACAGACCATAATAGCTGACAATCCTCGTCACAATGTTTGTTTTGTTTCCACTGTTCTGAGTGGTGGTTCCTGACTTACATTTGTATTTCTTGCGGTAGAATGCACCTCGCGTTCAGAGATCTCACATACAGACTTTTTTCAACCATATAACCTACTAGTCGCCATATATGTATGGTAAATGGGAGCTAAAACATTTACAAGATAAATTAAATGCACTTCTTTGTCAAAATAGCAACATCACACAGTGTTTTTGTCTGTCTCTTTTATCAATAGTGAGGAATTATGCGAAAGAAATACACAGTATGTGACCTCTCTTTCATGAAACAACAGAGGCGATGTGGGGATAGCGGATGACCGATGAGTATTCATCAAACAAATCTATATGTCCCTCATACCACAAAAAGAGTGTGAGAACAAATTAATCCAATACAGGTGTTCTAGCACTCCAATATTGTGAGAAATAGTTTTTTTTTCTGTTATCCAAAACTTGTGTATGAAACAACTACACGTTTCTCAGTTCAGTGAAACCAATTTCATATGAATACTTGAGGAACAGTTGTGCTATTTGCCAAAAGATGTCCTTCATATACATTGATTAAATCTATTCTATTTATGTAAATTGTGTGCACTTTGACTGTCTTTCTCAGACTTCATTGATTTTGCATGCTTTGTTTCGATACTTCTGCTCAGTACAGCCTAAGAGTTATGCTTGACACATCAAAGCCTTTAAAATTATTTGTAGGGGCTGTAGCTTGTATCAGATAATCATTCAGCAAAATGCTATATGTTTACAATCAACACAAATCATATGATACTGATTTCATGACTGATAGGACTTATATTGGTAGAAGTTGGGCAATGTAGCTGGATCCTTTGGGGTACTCAGTTAATAGAGGTTGCTGGTCCTCTTGTGGCCAATGCTTTATGTATATACTCAGTCATACCAGGAAACTTGATGTATTATATATCATAGTTTAAAATTTGTTCACCCATGATCACCTTCCTTGGATTCTTTGTTTCATGAGGTTGTGTAATGCTAGAGCTGTACAATGCAGACAGTCTTCACTCAGTGAATATTACCAGCAGAGCTGGGAATCTAGGACAAGTTGTGCAACATTACCACAATGTATGTATTTTGATTGAACATCTACAATCCAATTAGCATATTATAAACATGGCGGTACTATGTACATACTGCTACCTCCATGTTTTAACCCTGATGATTAAAAGCAACAAATAAATTATAAATGGGAAAAGAAACAACTTCATGTCTCATCTGATGGACTGGAATTATTTTCCATTGAGCATCCAACAGTAGTGTTATTTTAATATTTGTTTGTATGCAGTAGTATTGTGGATTATGAAAAATGAAAGATGTTGGTTTCCGGAGTGAAATACTGAACTGTTGCGGAAAGACCTTAATAGCCTCCTTCCGAAACTCCTCTTTTCTAGGTAGGATATGTGATGTTTTTATGTTTTTCAACTTTTTGATTAACGCTTATCCTAAAACAATGCTAAAATACTTAAATGGTGTGTTTTTCGGATGAAAGACACCCCACCCTATCCCCCCTAAAAGCAAACCGATTTCGGAGGGGGAGGGGCTAAAGGAAGTCTTACCACCGTTCAGAGCTTGGAAACTCTTACGATGAAGAATGATAGTATCGCTTCCCGTTTTCAACTGGTGGTATGCAGTGCTCATGTGGTGTCCCTGTCATGGTAAAACGCACTTGCACGGTGGGTCTGCTGCCAAGACAAGGCCCGGCAGACAATCTCAAAAAATACACGTTATTAAATACGTCACCGGATTGTGTTCATGCACTTCGTTCAGAAATTCAACCATCATGGAGATCCACTGTCAGTCATTTGACAGAATAGTGTTTTTATCGTATCACACCATTGTGGTCGTATCGTAAAAATACACTCTACCTTTGACGGAGCTGTGCACTTTGCGGCCCGCCAACAGTTTGAACAGGTGGAGGTACAGTTCGACTGATCTGGGGCCTACCAGGCCCACGACGTCCCCCTGGCATTCTTTCCTGATTTCTTCGGTAACGATGTCGAAAATATTCAAAATAACACAATGACACGTAAAATCCAGTCAACCAAGGAAAGCTACAGACTCATCAATGAGGTCCCGGAAACACAGGGCATGCTGGGTAACAGCGGGTATTCCATTTTCAATGCTTATTCACTGGGTTTTAGGATATGTAATGTTGTGTTCTGCTGGAGTTTGAATGCTTTTATAATAAAATTATGTATCACCGGTCGTAAGGTATCAGATATGCGATCAATTGAAAGAGGTCACACACGTGGAGGCTTGTCGGGGTCAACTTCTGCAAGTCACCCTAGCTAACGCAACGTTTACATGTCGGAGAGAGCTTTCACTAACGCTCGGCAGTGCACTCGCATATCGCGACTGAAATCGCACCTCACTACCGCGTACAGGTAACTCACCATTTGATAAACTACATGGCTAAATTTATGAAGTTTACTTTTAATTTATTAATATACCCGACTAACCATGATAAGCACTCGAAACATCATATCCAAAAAACATGTAACCTAAAAGGGGACGATTCCTCCATTTTAGCTCCGTGCTGCGCTCGCAGTCAGAAAGGATGCACGCCGTCTGCTTTCAAAGGATGAGGCGGTGCTCCTTGTGCATCCTATCATCATTTGGTTATTCGGGGGAGCAGTGGTGCAATACTTTTTGTACCGGTACATATACCCATCTGCTCTGATGGGCGGGGCATAATCGTTTACGTATTATGTAATTGTTATAGCCAAGTGTTATAGCCAAGTGGAGCACTTGAGGGACCGTGTTATAGCTCAAGTTTTGATGATTTGCCAGCTATCAGCCGCCACCCCAACTCCAGGCTCAGTCATTAATCAGACTATTCTACAGTGTTCTTGTCATTCACTTTATCAATCGGTTATTTTTCAATCATTATTCGAGGACGCATGTACAAGTTTTGGTGACTGAGATCTGTTCATCGATACAGTTACACTTTTCTTTTCATTACCCGACCTTTGAACTTTTGAATATGTGAATATGACATTTTATCAGTACTCAATATACACTATCAGAGTGTTGTAAAGGTACAATACTCATAGTACAAAGTGGGAAAATTACATAATTACATAACCGAATTGTGTCAGTAAATGCAATAAATTTAGTAATGAACATACATAAGCAAACAAGTTTGCAAAATACCTGATTAGGCTATTTCCATCTCAGGAATCCCTAAACAGCTTTCAAATAACAAAGCTCAAAGAAAAAAACATAAGCGTTGCGAGAACAGTGGATCCTCTTAGAAAAAGCTTTTCCTTGACATTGAAGGTGTAGGTCGGGGATTGGAAACACAGATTTTTTTTATACACAGCTGAATTGTTGCTCGATCATATAATAGCAATAAACATTTGACTATGAATGGGAAATGGGTAAAAAAATGCATCTTTGTCTCGTACAGCAATTATTAATAACAAATCTTAGCTGTTTAATTTGGCATTGAAACATATACCCAAGTTGTCCATAAAAAAACAAATATATTCTGGGACCAGGCAGTAAAAGTTGAACACCAAAGTTGAAAGTGAGTCATGAGGGGCCACTGCACAAAATGGTACCATTTTCATCATGTAAGGTAATCATTGAAAAGAATTACTACACTGCTGCCAAGGTCATGCTGCATGGTCTTCTTGGAAGCTGCTTAAAAGTATTGGCAGTATAATTTCTGCTGCATTATGTCGCAGCGATGTCTGTCTGTCTATGTGTCTGTGTATGTCTGTTGGCACCATGAACAGCTTGGATCAGAGTCAAATCTGGTACATCAAAGATTCAGTTTGCAAATGGCTGGAACTGATTAGTATTTGGAGGGTGTGGCTTGCATATTCTGTGCTTATTTGCATAATGAATGACTAGAAAAACCTATATACATTGACAAGGGCTGCACGCTGATGAGATTTGCTACAAATGTTGATCACACTAGAATATATGCAGTGAATAATACTAGGGGAATGACATAGAAGTTTGCTAATTTACATATTTAATGAACTTTCCTAATTAGTGATCTATATCTGAATTGACTTGATCAAAGTTGACAAATCTTGCTTGTACATTGCAGATACTATGGTATAACAATTTTGAAAGTTATTTAGCTACAGCTAATTACCAATTTGCATTTAATGAACGTTCCTAATTGGTGATATATCTGGATTGACTTCGTAAAAGTCGATGAAACTTGCTATATACATTGTAGATACTATGATATAACATTATTGAAAGCCATTCGGCATTTTTACCTCAGCTAATTTCCAATGTGCATATTTAACAAAATTAATTGGGAAAATATATCTGAATTGACTCCATTAAAGTTGACGAAACTTGTTATGTACATTAAAGATACTACTGGTTAACATTCAAAAAAGTTGTTCAGCATGTTTGGTTCAGCTAATTACTAATTTGCATATTTAATGAACTTCCTATTTAGGGATATATATCTGAATTGACTGTATCAAAGTTGAAGAAACTTGCTATGTACTATGAAGATTCTATAAATAACAATAACGAAAGTTGTTCAGCGTTTTGAGATCACCTACTTATTTGCATATTTTAACAAACTTTCCTAATTGAGGATAAATATCTGAATTGACTTGATCAAAGTTGATGAAACTTGCTATACATTGAAGATACTATGATATAACATTATTGAAAGCCATTAAACATTTTTACTTCAGCTTATTACTAATTTGCATATTTAGAGAACTATTCCAGTTAGGGATATACCAGTATATCTGGATTGACTCGATCAAAATTGATTAAACTTGCTATGTTCATTGGAGATAGTATGAGCATTTTCAGATAAACTAATAACGAATTTGCATATTTAATGAACTGTACTAATCATCGATATATATCTGAATAGACGATCAAAGTTGACAAAACATGCTACGTACATTGGATATACAATCATGATAAACTATCACTGAAAGACATTTAGCATTTTTACACCAGCTAGTTAACCAACTAGGAACATATGACTAGAAGGAATCAACAAAAGTTTATGAAACATACTATGTATAATAATGAGACAATTATATTGCATTAGGAAAAGATATTTTGCATTCTCTTTACAGCTAATTTATAATTTGCAATATCTGTTGAGCTTTTAGTTTTTTATCATATGAAACTAACAACATGTCCAAAGGCAATTACACCTTCTTAGTCCTATGTAAAATGGTGATACAATGACAGCAGTTTTAAGAAATTTTAAGTATTTTTATTTTAGCTTATTACACATTTGTATACTAATGACCCTTGGAATTCATCTGTGGTGAACATCATTCCTGATGTTGATCATTACACTTTCAGTGAAGTTTCAATTCTTGCAGACAACTGCCATATATACTGAAACATGGGAACATTTTTAGTTCATATCTGGTTTTGACTTTCAAAGCAAGCCTCATATTTCTCAATCTCCCTCCATATTAAAGGCTATTGCCCCAGGTCGTTGATACCAGTATTTTATAGGGATTGGTTGACTGCTTTAAGCAGGTTTCAATGGCAATTTCTGCTGCAACTGGTCACATAAAGATTTGCTGTCGATCATAGCCTTGATCAAGTTGGTGAAAAAACATAGGAATATTTTTTTGAGAAATTCTGTTCCTGAGTGGCAGTATACCTTTGAATGGTGCTGTAAGCCCTGATGTTGCCCCAACCACTGTTCACCATACTTCAAGGCACCAATGAATTGGCCTGACATCTATAAATGACACAACAAAGACAAAAATAACTTCCAAAGACAGCAACTTTTTTCCCTTTGAAGTTAGGTATTTGCTATGGTGAATTTTGGTCGAGTAGCTATACTTTTTTGGTTTGATTTCTAATTCAGTGTGTTAAATATGGTGTACCAAAAGTTTCATCAAATGTTAAAAATTCATTGCCAGGCAGGGTCTTCTCTTGGATTCTTAATTTTTTCTGATGTCTCTTTCTTGCAGCTCTTCCCAGGCCATGGATAAACACGAAATTGCTCCTGATGTGATTGACAAAGTGCCGAGCAATGTTGTCAATGTGGAATGGGAGAATGGTGTGAAGGCGGATACAGGAAATGTACTCACACCAACACAGGTATGGTATGTGTTCAGAAGTAAGCGTCACTATGATGCAGACATGATGTGCACTTGTTACAAAATTTACTTTCCATCTTATACTTCTCAGAAAGAACTCATAAATCATTTGTATTCCCAGGATAGTAAGTACAGTGAACTTTATTTGTAAGCCCCTGAGAAAATGATGAATTTTTTTTATTTGTTGAAAACCAAATCACGGACATTGTCACTCATTGATCAACCAAATGTGTAGATTCTTGATTTCTTTCTAGTAAAAATCTACTAAACCAAGTGGTGGAAGTGGACCGTGAGAAACTTGACATTCGCCAAGTCATTAGGGATTAAATATTTGCAGTGTAATATACTCTCCAATAAAATTGATTTTACCCATGGGTTGCACACAGCTCGACCCTTTCACCACAATTGCTTGGCCCAAATCCATGGTTATTATTGGTGATTGTGGACTTGTTTACAACAAAATGGGGTGGACAGCTTCACTGATATTCATTAAAAAAAATCCAGTCAAAGCAATTTATTACAGTTCCACTGATGCATCATTGATGAATAAATGAACACATATTTTCTTTTTTAATGAACTGTGCCAAGTTCAAATATTGGGATGTTTTATTCATATTCTTTTTCAGGTTCAAAAACGTCCATCTAAGGTTACGTGGGCTGCAGAGACAGATGCATTTTACGCTGTTCTCAAGACTGATCCTGACGCACCGAGCAGGAAGACTCCCACCTACAGGGAATGGCATCACTGGTTGGTTGTTAACATTCCAGGTGGGGACATAAGCAAAGGAGATGTTGCCATGGATTATGTTGGTGCAGGACCTCCAAAAGGAACAGGTATGTATGGCATTGTATAAGGTAGATTTACCTATGAATGAGCAGGTAGTGCAAAAAGTAAAACGTTGGGAACCCACAATGCAAAATGACTAGTAACAAAACCACCTTGTGATTAAACAGTCATTAGCAATTTGACATTGCTTGCACGTCGATCAAAATGTAAGTAGATACCCAGGACTTGAGATTGAGGGTCAGCGGCTGTACTTGATAACAGCTGGCAAAATGTTTGTGTGACAGAGAATGTTTTGAGCAATGCACTTGAACCAGCTAAAGAAAACTTCCGAGTAACGTATAAATTGTTTTGAGATAGAAATCTTGGTCAAGGGCTGTACAACTTTGCTTTCAAAAAGGGCATTATTCTTCTATGGAGTGAATGCCAACATGTTTAGACCTCAGTTGTATTCTCATTTGCATAAACTTTTCATACTCTTGCATTTATGATGTACATTCCCTGATAGTTATCAATGGAATGATTTCTGAGATGAAGTCGTACCTATTTAACCCTTTGAGTACAAAGGTCAATTTTTGCCATCGTTGTGGAATAAATTCCCAGCAATTTTTTCCATATTTTTTCAGAAATTTATATAAAAATTGAAGGCAATGAGAAACCATGTCAATTTAGTCCAAAACTATGAAAAAAATTACAGAAAAATACATAAAAATTACAAAATGTTGCACTATAATTTTGGAGGGAGAAATTATGGCACTCTAAGGGTTAAATCCGTTGTTGTTTCAAAATTACATTTCAGGTTTGCATCGATACATCTTCCTGGTGTACAAACAGCCAGGAAAAATAACTTACAGCGATCCAGTACGCACTAACACATCTGCAGATGGACGTGGAGGTCAGAAAGCGTGTGATCTTGCTGCTAAATACAATCTTGGGGAGCCCATTGCTGTCAATCTATACCAAGCTGAGCATGACGACTATGTGCCTCAACTCTACAAGCAGCTGGGACTCTAAATTCTAAGTGCTTTCAAAATTCAATTTATTTGTGAAATTCAATTTGTGAAATTGAAGCAATGGTAGATTGGTTATGGTATATCAGCCTTCTATTAAAAAAAAGTTCTGATTTATAAACTGGTCATGGAATGACTTATAATTTCAAGCTCGATAAGTTTTTATGGGAATTTAAGATTTTGGTTTATTAGAAAAAAATAAAGCAAGTATCTGGTGCTAAAGTACAAGTGTGGTGCGAATTGTTGCTGTTGGCATTGGAATCTAGGAATCCAGACTCTCAACCCCCCCTCCCCTAAAAATATTACTGCATAGACATACCGTAATAATGACTTCACAATGGTCAGAGAAATGCAAAGTGTCACAGATAGACAATACACGTTTCAAAAAAGATTTTTGTTAAAATTCGTGATTTTCACAAAAGTAAGCTGGTGTAAAACTTTGTCAACTCCAAGAGTTTGGAAATGAGCCCCATCAAGTGATAGACCAGGTTGAAGGGATGCGGTTTGGGGAAATGTGTTCACAGCTGTTTGTTCTTGGAGTTATCTCAATGCTGGAGTCAAGAAACATTAATGATCGTTGAAAAGTGCCCTTCTCAATCTCTGGTTCTCACTTTAATGGATGAGTGAAGTGCTTGTTGACTTTCTCAATCTTTTGTTCATCACAGAAAATTTTGTCAAATGAAATTTCTGTTGGATATCTCTGTTGGATAAATCTGATAAATGCAATGACGCCTTTTTAAGAAAGTATCAATGGGTAGTAAGTAAGCAGAGGACTCTATAATGAAGAATATCACTGTGTACCTTGGGTCATGCACTGTATAATACTCTAAAAATGATTTACAGCAGTGCAAGTATCTGCCCTAGAAGCCATCTCTGCACAGAGATTGGATAATTATAATCTAGCTAGAGAGTCTGACCAATAGACACAATACTGGGCTAATGTGCAGCACTGAATAAGATCTGACCCAATTGGGTAGCTGAATCTGACCAATATAATGAAAACAATACAAATAGACTCCCTAAGTGGCTGTGAATAGTGAAAATGGACCAATCAGAGAAAGAGCTTATTCAAGCTGCACATCAGCAGGCAATAATTGGGGAGGGCTCACAGTCAACGACTAAAAGACTCAAGCCAGGCTAGAATTATCAGTGCCGCTCTACCATCTGTGTGTGGAGATTGCCCTTGAAAGTGGCACTGGTGAGGGTCAGAGAGATCTGATGTTGCAACACTTAATGCTACGTGAGCCTCAGTTTGTACACCACTTCTGATACAGCAGAGGATGAGTAACGGGTGGGATAGACACACTCCAAGCATAAACATGGTCCCAGACCATAGCATAATCAACCAGGGGCAGTGAGTCTACCAGTGCAGAATAACATTTCACACGGGTCTGCCAGAACAACTAAATACGAACATATGAACACGGTGACTAAATTCTGTATTGAAAAAGGTTTTAATGTTTACCTAATCATATGAAATGAAACAATCATAAATCTCTTTTCACAATCAAAAAATGAATAAAGGTACCCTTCTCTATTGGTGTTACAGCTACAATCTTGTTTTGCATTTGTTATATGACCCTAAATGCACTCAGAATATTAGAAC
>LD349252.1:273891-317525 GCA_001465055.1 Ptychodera flava | reverse complement strand
TCCAACCCCTCAAAGAGCACATTCCCAAAATCTTGTTTTAGTTCAGAAGTAAACTCACATAAAGAATGCTATATGATACTGCTAGTGGGGCTTTGATAATTGATTTAATATAAATGAGCCATCCAGCACTCTTAGAAGTGTAAGGAGAACCCTATGAGAATGTCTGACATTTTCTATGATAACATGATAATTTTCAAAACAAAGTGTGTGAAATGAAAAACCAATGTTTTAGCTTTTTTCAAACACGTAAATTATACGGGGCAAGTGGTTTTCCAATTCGGGCAAGTGATCCGAACCCCCCACTTGCCCGAAGGGCAAGTGGATAAAAAAATAAGTGTCTTTCCCTGATTGGTCAAAGTGGTATGTTTAAGCGATGTCAATTAGACATTGTCAGTTACAACATAAACATAGACACCATGATTGACTAGACACAACAGAGATTATATCACAGTATTGTTTGACGGTGATCCTCTGATTATCTTGATTATACAGAAGGTTTTGAATGACCTGACCTAGAAGGACCGACTCTGTAACCTTTCACCTTAGTCTAAATGAACTGAAACCCAAACCCATAACCCTGAAAAGTACCGTTAGTCCATCATTCAGTTTTCATTGGTGGAAACCATGACCCTTGACCCCCTCACCTTCACTGCAGAATGACCTATCTTGTCCTGAAAACTTGCAAGTTTCATAAAGTATCTTCTCCTGGTGACATGTATCACAGACTGCAGTCACTGCATTGATCTGTGGGTTAGACAACACCGTAGTCTATTCATCTACGTTATAAAATTCCTCTGTTACAAAATATCTTTATCAAATATTTCTTCAAAAAGTTTCATACATTTACTTTCAGTTGATATTCTGTTCTTCAAGGTTGCACAAAGAGAAGTGATAAAATTGATATAAACTTTATATTTGCTTTTGTTACTCGAATAAGACTTTGAAAATAGAATAAAATATCTTTGAAACTTCTTGATTCTGTTATTGCCTTTCATCCACCTTGCTGGAATCTGACTTACAGGCACACACTTATTTTGCAATTTCAAATTCAGATTTCAAAACTCATCCAAGCGTGCTTGGATGGTCAACGTGAACCCATATCCTGCCAAGTTCATATGTCACAATCAGGTCAACTTGATTAAAACCAGTGAGACATAAGAGGTTCATATATTGCATTTTTACAAAAACTTGAATATTTGAAAGTCCCTGAAAATTAAATACTGTTAATTTAATTTTCACTAAGCAAACCTACAATAACATACCAAGGCAAGAAGGTGAAAATACTCGACTCGATACTGCTTTTAACTTACTCAGCAAATGGGGAAGTGATTTAGCCTGGCAGGATCAGGGTTAACTTAGCCTGTGCACCCCCACTTTCCTGTACAGAGGTCTTAACTCATCACTGAAAACAATAGGATTAGTCCAAACTACCGAGGTGAAAGGGGTTATGATAGATCAAGATAATTTCAAACAAGGTGGATGAACTTTTGTACGCTTACCCTTTTGAAATCTTCCAAACAGGGTTGGCTACAGAACTGGTTGCAAGTACCCTTATACTCCAAAATGACAGGTTTGCTGGAAAAATTCATCTTACACAGCGAACATTGGAGCTGCAACGTCTGATGAGGCAGAGTTACTGTCGGTGTATTGAACTGAGCTTGAAATGCAATGACGCAGTTGTAACTGCAGAAATTACGAATGCTGTTATCGCTCATTGTCAGGTGGAACAGTGGGGGTGACATCTTCTTGCAGTGATTGCAGAGGGCAGATGCGTTACCCACCGGCGCTCCCAATTTCTGGGGCTGGGGCTGACCAGCTTGTGGCTGAGTCGACACCGGTGTTGCTGACACAGAACTTACTTTTTCCCGATATGCTTGCAAGCAAGGCAAGGAACAGAAGAGTTGGACTTTATTGTTGGAGTCTACCCTCTCGACCATTTCAAAGTTATTCTTGCGAGTCTTGCACCAAAAACAGTCCACAAATCTCTTGTGGAACTCCTTGAACCTGTTGAGGCATTTCAGGGTGCAGAAACGTTTGGGTTTGCCTTCATACTGCATGTACTGCGGCGTAAACCTATCGTTGTAGCAGTTGACTCCGCACTGATCGCAGCAGTTCATACTGAGGTTGTGGGCATATCTGAATGCTGCGAAACATGAATCACTGCACAGTTTATGAACTTGACCTTGAAAATTCACTTCATGTTTCACCTGCAATAAAAAAAAGTAACACAGTAGTAGTTACAAAATCTAGACATCTGGGAACAACCTTTTTATGTTTGTCAGAACTTGTATTGTACAAGGAACACCTTGAAGGTAAGCTTGTTAACTGTCCCACAAATGCACAATAATCAAATAAGCACACAATCTCACACATCGGCAAAGACAGACATGTTCTCACCTGTCCCATTTTCTCGCAGACAGAACACTTCTTGAGTACTTCGTCATTCTTTATCTTGTTCTTCTTGGCTTCGAAGTTACCCACACATTCCTGACTGCAGAATTCCTTGAATCCGTTTTGATTTCCGACCTGTGCCATGATGATGTCACTGCTACTCACAAGCTCCTTGCTGCAGTGAGAGCATGTCTTCATCCGCTGGTTTATTTCGATGAGACAAGTCTGCGAACAGAAGTGCAGTATGCGCCCCGATAGATTCTTCACCCACTTGCTGGCATTAGCGGGCGCCACCGGGCTCTTGCAGTACCCGCATGTTCTGGTGGCAGGCTGGGAACCCTGTGAGCTCTTGTCTATTCTCAATGCATTCTTCCGGGCAAACTGGTCCATACACGACAGACAGCAGAATCGATACCTTTGACGGTTCCAGTCTAAGGTCTGGGTCAGAGTTTTCACTTGCTTGCACTGACTGCATGATGGCTGGGCACGCTTGCCTGTTGTTATCACTTGTGTTATCTCCAATTCAGGATCACCTGAAACAAGTCCAACAAAAACGCAACATGACTTTCTGCCTAAGTGACTAAGCTGCCACATACATGTATCTGACCTCTTCTTAACATTTGACCCTTTGAGTGCTGCAACTTTTACCACCAAACTTTTGGTGCAACATTTTACCAATTTTTACAAATTTTTCTGTAATTTTTTGGTAATTTTGGATCAAATGAACAGCACATTTCATTGGCTACATTTTTTTATCAAAATTTTGGCAAAAATTTGAAAAAAATTTGACTGGGGTATATTTTATAAAGGCGACAAAATGGACTTTAAAAGGGTTAATTATCAACAAATCAACATAGCGAGATCAGCGGCATAGGGCTGTGAAGTAAAGAAATTTCTAACTTTGAGTCAAACAGTTCTTGAGTTACAGGGCACAGGCTCACCAGAACTCACTGTTCAAAACGTTATGTGAAATCACTGTAACACCATACATTCTGTAGACAGAGACATGTTTCATAACTTACCAGATCTCCGCTTGGTCTTTTCCTGGGCGTCATTCTTTGCTGCTGTTTCATTCACAGTTGCCTGATCAGATGATTTTTCCTACAGATGAAACAAGAGATCAAGGGTAATTTTGGATTCAGATTCAGAGGATGTACAGGGTAGCTCCAAATATCACAAAAAGTGAATCTTTAGTGGCCAAATAGGATAGTTTTGTGAAAGTGGTGTGGCGTGCATTGGGAGACCAATCACTGGTGATAGATGCACGGATGGACTGAAGTGACCTAATCTATAAGTCCCTACCGGGCTTCGTCCACAGCGGGAACTAAAAAGATAACACGGTGAAAATTGCTTTCTCACTTTCACATACTATTCAGATCATTCTATTCCATAAACTCTTCAAATAAACTGTCTGTCATAAAGTTGAAACATGGATGACCAGTTATTGATCTAGCCAATCGATATTGATATTATAGCCACTTCATACAAAAGTGAACTCTGGTGATGGTACATACTATATATGTTAGGAAGCAAATAACTCGCGTTCTGTTAATCTTGCAGTGGCCAAAATCATGTACACATTTTGAATAGCATCATCATTTTTGAAAAGAATTCAACACAGAAATCATTCATAATTTTGTATAAATAGGAAAGAGACTTCAAAAATCTGATCTCTACCTTGAGCTGGTACTGAATGACTTGTAATGATTTGTTTGTACCGGAAAAGAAAGTCAATGGTTTGTGTATGTTTTGCCATGGTGTTGTCTTTTGTACTGACTTTGCATGAAATAAGCATTACGTGACGGCTTACGTTACGTTACACAGAGAAATGGCATGGCTACCTGTGACCTATTGTGAACCATTTTGCTACATGTTGAAAGTGAGCCAAAGTATACAATCAAGTTGGATTCTATATTAATTCTGTATGAAGTACAAATCCTTTACAGATGAGAAAACAAGTTGGTCCAAGACTTCAAACCACTGGTTTTGCTCACCACTGACCATGGGTGAGCAAATCAAGTCATTGGAGACCACTAATTCTTTACCCTACGACACCCTTTGTTTTTCTTAAAGGTACCGTATAAAGTCACCTGTAATCTAAATACAGCCATATATGGTCAAAGGGGCGTTCCTTGGTATTCAGAATGCCCATGAGAGGGCGCTGTTTTAAAAAGCGGCCACCTGCTTAAAATCTGTGATTGGTTAGAGTTTCTCTTTCCACGGTAACTGTGGCAAAATTGGAATTGGTGACAGTATACCTTTAAATGATCCAACATAGGTCAGATAATGAAATATGATTGAAAATGAAAGCAGGACCACTAGACAAGAGTTGCAGGACCACTGACTTTACCTGACACTGGTCCTGAGATCACCAGTTTCAAAATGAATTGGCTCACCCCTGATCAGAGCCCCTATTTGTTTGCATCTCATTAAGAAGCATTACCTGATTTTGTTTCTTATTTGTGTCAACAGGTTCATCTTTAATCTTGATGTTTACTGGAAGACTTTGTAATTGCTTCTTGGATGTTTCTGCTGCAGCTGCTTCTTTATTTCTCTCCTTGTAAGGATGAGGAAGAAATTCATAGCATTTTTTATGACATTTTCTTAACCACACATCTTTTAAATTCATTTTAACCTAAACTACTACTATATTATATGTATACTACATGGTTTTGTTGGTGTAAACCAATGTAATACTCAGCATTCTTGAAATGAATATGTCATGTTAAACACCCTCATGTAGTTGCTTCTTCTGATAACCTGTAAACATTTGAAAGGTTTAAAAATTGTATAAGAATGACGAATACTGGGCTAAAAATGAACAACTTTACAAATCAACATATCATATATATTACCAATTTTTATGAATTTTTCTACAATATTTTTATAATTTTGGACTAAATGGCTGTAAATTTTCATTGGCTATAGTTTTTGACCAAAACTTTGGGAAAAATCTGCAAAAAATTGTTTAGATCTAGAAAAAATTGTTGGTGTTATACTCTATAAAGGCAACAAAAATCGGCTTTGGCATTCAGAGGATTAACTTTCAGAGGGCCTCCTAATGAAACAAGGATGTGTTCGTAAGGCAGATTGGGTCAAGAGTTCTGCTCATGCAGTTGCACAGTCATTGAACTCAAACCTATTGCGAGAAAAAAAGCAGACCATACCAAACTTTTGCCGGTGAAGGAGTTATACACTTACTTGAGATTCCTCAATGGTTTGCTTTTGCTGTACAATCTTGGAGATGATGTCGGAAATATTTCTGGACCTGCTCTGGTTGATGTTGAGTTGTGATGAAGAAATGGTACTCTCTGTTGTGTCGGCTCTGCCAGATTGCTGGGCTATGTTACTCCTGCTATCTACACTGCTATCTTTACCTTTCTCTGAGGTTGCTGTAAAGTTTGACTCACTGAGTTGCGTACTGTCCCGTCTCTTCTCCGAGGTACCTGATTCACTTCTTTTGCCATCATCTTCTGTTGACTTTTCTTTCACTTTTTCAGTTTTATCCTTAGATTCAGATTCCTCTTCGTTTTCGTCTTCAATCAAGTCAATGATTTCAACCGGCTCATTTTTGTCAGTTTCTCCCACTACAATCAGGTCATCATCCTCGTCATCTTCCTTTTTATCATCACTACTTTTCTGTTTAACTTGACTGTCTGAGGACTGTTTCCCGGCAGTTGACTTGTCAGCTTCATCGATTTCCATCGGTGTGACTTCTGCTTCCACATCTTTGGGCTGTGGAGCAGCACCATCTGGGCCGGAATCAGGCTTGTCGCTTTGCTCTCCTGATGGATCCTCACCAGCGACACTGCTAGCCGTCTCTGTGTTTACGTTTACAACTGTTGCAGATTCATCACTCTGTTTCTCTAGATCACTGTAGCTGGTGACACTTCCCTCGAGGATGCATGGCATTGATGTTACACTGCCCTCAACGATCTGAGGCATTGTGCCATCTGTTACATCAGAAGTTTCTGCAATTCTTGGTTCTTCACCAACCCCAGTAACCAACCCGTCAGATACTTCCATATTGCTTTCACTACCCTGTTTGTCATCATCTTTGGAAGTCATCTCCACATCATCTGAGGGCAGGGTACCTGCTGTATCCATCTCACCATCACTACCCTGTCTCTTATCATCGAGAGCACTGATTTCTGCATCCTCAGTTTCCATAGCATTTTCATCCGGTGGGGTACCAACACCTTCTGTGACTTCCATTGGTACCTCTGGCTCTTGTTCTGCATTCAGGTCAGAGACTGAACTCACCTGGTCTCCCCTATCTTTGCCATCTGCACCACTCCCATGAGTTTCTTCACTTACAGTTACATCCTCAGTAGTTTCAGGTATGCTCTCAGGTTCATTTTGTGCATCACTAGCCTCTGCATTCTCCATCACTTTGGAATTGCCAGAACCTTTATCATCATTTCCAAGGTAATCTACATCTCTTGGAGTATCACTGATTTCTTTACTGCTATCATTCTTACTATCACTACCCTTTTCCTGGATGGAATCTTTCCCGCCCATAATTTCATGTTCCTTTTGTAGTTCTGCATCATCACCAACAGATTCCCTGATATCAGGTTCATCTGCCAGTGCTTTGTCATCATCAACAGATTGCCTATTTTCAGGTTCATCTGCAAGTGCTTTGTCATCATCGACAGATTCCCTATTTTGAGGTTCATCTGCAAGTGCCGCGTCATCATCAACAGATTCCCTAACTCCAGGTTCGTCTGCCAGTGCTACATCATCATCAACAGATTCCCTGATATCAGGTTCATCTGCCAAAGCTACATCATCATCAACAGATTCCCTGATATCAGGTTCATCTGCCAAAGCTACATCATCATCAACAGATTCCCTAACTTCAGGTTCATCTGCCAAAGCTACATCATCATCAACAGATTCACTAATGTCAGCAACTGGTGGTAAACCCGACTCATCCGCAACATCTTCTACAGTGTTCTTTTCTGTTTTATCTTGTTCGGAACTGACGCCAGTTTTTCCTGTACCATCAAACTGAGACTCTTCTGTCATCTGTTCATGACTGTCACTGACAACTGCAATGAGTTCATTGGCAGCCGCATCCCCTTTGTCAGTTTCATCAACATGCACTGAAGATTTTTCTTCGTCATCCTGAGAATCCACCATGGCAACTTCCTGTTCTTCATCTTCTTTCTGATCTTCGTCATTGTCTTCAAATGAATCTACTACAATTAAATCTTCTTCATCTATGCCGCTGGGATATCCTGTATCATCTCCTTGAGAAACAACATCGATTACATCACTTTCTTCCTCTCCCTGGCTAGTATCTTGTCTCTCTTCTTTGTCGGTGTTCCTTTCTGAAAAGTTATCTCCAACATCTATTTCATCATCATCTTCACCCATCTGTTCAACACTTTCGTGTCCTGCTGCACTGGCTTGTTCAGTGGGTTCAGTTGAACTAGCTGCACCACTTCTTCTAAGTTCACTGACCTCATGATCACTGCTTGGTGATCCTTCACGTGGTTTATCAATGTCATTTCTGGCTTCTGTAAAATCTGTGACAGCAGCTGCATTGTCATCAGAAGTAACATTCTCATTGCTGTTTCCTGTCAGTTCACTGTTTTCCGGTACCACTTCTGCTTTATTTTCATCATCCGAAGTTGATAACTTTTTCTGATTTTCGTCCGTGTCATCCTTACTGGACTCAATTTCGTCACTGACAGGTCCGTCCACATCAATGATATCATCTTCCCCTTCCTCGTCCTTCTGGTTTACATTGCCGTTGGATTCCAACTTGTGCACATCTAACTTTCCTTCAAATGCATTTTTTCCCTGCAAAGTGGAAATGTAATGTTGTTATAGACTAGTACAATCCCATTCACCCACATTTGTGGCAAAATTAAGATTTCACTGTTTCCATGAGATGTAGTGAATAAATGTACTTATAATAGTGACAGTAAAACAAAAATGATATAATGAACTCAATTTTCAAAGAAAAATATGGCGTAAATTCTTCGACTCCGTCTGGAACTGGACCATTAAAAAGTAAGACAACTGAAACAGTTGTTCTAAAAAGAAATATTTCTAAAAACTAGAATATTATCCCTTATCTCTAGAACAAATGTGGATAAGAGATTTCTACAAACCTACTTGCTTTTACGTACCGAAATATCACAGCAATAACCCCATTATTGCTTGAAATTTTTGAAATTCATGAAAATACATGCATATTTCATCAAATGCAAGACAGAGTTACAAGACAGTTGACTCAATACAATTCTAAATAATCATTCTAACATTCTTCATGTTCATACCTGAACTGGTCAAATTTGATTTAGTTACTAATTCAGTCTATGGGCAGAAGGACAGACAGACAGCCTGACGCTAATACATGTACACACACAATGATTGAGGTGACATTGGCTCCTAGTGTGCCTTTGATTGAAGCATGGGAGCTAAAAGTTATGGTTATTATACCACAATGACAACAAGGGCATGTTTGCTGTTTGCTATGGTGATTTTACACTATCTGGAATGTTGAATGACACTAACTCAGTTAACAATTGAAGGAAGTGAAAGAGAAATTGGATGACCCTGCTAAAAAGTGATGGATATTCTAGGACTTAACCTTTTCACTACCGTGGTTTGAACCAATCCCATTGTTTTCTATAGCAGAGTAGGACCTCTAGAGAGGCAAATGGGGATGAAAGGGTTAAAGTATAAGTGTACATACAAGACCAGTAATGAACTTCAAGTAATATATAGGGATAGATCTTTGATAGAATATGCTGTATGCTTATTCGCCCCTAACCCTATAAGATTGCATCTTGTAATTTTTCTGTTGAAGTCGAGCTACAGTGGTAACCAGTGGAACATACTCAGCTGGCAAAGAATTCAGTGATCAAAACCACTTGGCTACATGCATAAATGTGATAAGTCTATCAAAATATTGGTTGTCACAATGCTCATATACTGATGTGATATCTGGGTCAGAGCAGTCCCATGTACTAGGTTTGAACATAGACCCTCGAGCGTCTATGGTTTGAACCAAAACTCAATGGATAATGCCAATTTCTTCTTTTTTTTTAAACATTTATTAATTTTGTTATTAAAACCAATTTATCAGCGAGTTATTAAGGGTCAGCAACTCCTAACCTTACACTAAGTAAGAGGCTTATCTAATACAACTGTTATCTGACATGAACATTTTGACATGGCATTATCAACACAGGCTGCAAAAAATACAAAGTTGAACACAAATTACCATGAATTCAATGTGTATGGCTAGGTCTTCAGCTTTCTGAACACACTGGCAGATGACAGGAACATTGCATGTGCTTCATGAGCACTGATACATGTATTATACTATTCACCTGGAATATACTGCAATACAACACACCCACATATTGGCATTTTGCAAATAAGTGAGACTTTTGTATTTGATCGATTTGTTCTGAGTTCTGTATTTTAAAACTGGCAAATTGCAAGCATTATAACAAGGCATATAAAGGAACGTTCTATGTCTGCACACTCTCTGTGTGGAATCCTTTGTCAGCGATTCACAATGCTTAAGAAGTGTTAACAGTTTTAAACGCAGTTTGAAGACTTGCCCTTTTCGGTCACTGCTATTTGTAACACCCAGTATTAGAAGTTGTTGATATGTTCATGCACTGATAACGTGTAGTATGGGGTTCTAAAACCAGAATTTTTGCTAAGGGTAGTAAGCAGGCAAATGTTACTGGGGTTCCCCAGTCATTTTACCAGGGTTCCCTTTTATTGAATCAAATAGAAGGACAGCAGCAATGTTACCTGTGTTCCCAAATCATTTACCAATATTCCCCAACCTTAGCAAAAACACTGAAAACATACAGTGCTCATTATAATTCCAATGGATAAAGCGCCTGGCAGAACACCTAATTATTTTTCTAAATCTTCTTTGAACTTTTGATGTTGCACCTTAGTTTCAAATTATGCATAAATTTCACAAACTTCATTTTGAAACGCACATAAATGGGTTGGGTAGGTAAACTTTTTTATTTTGGAACAATCAGGTCATGATATAAAATAATTTTTAATTTTCCTTGGCATGCAGAAGTTACAATTTGTTTCACTGATAGAAAACTCTATGCATACATACGTGACCTGCAGGAGCAGTACAATCACATAATTGTTTTAAAATCACTCTTTTGAGATGTGTTTCGGTCAAATATGTACTTTTACACAGTCAATCATTTGGCGGCGGGCTTACTGGATTGCCTTGAGTTTGATGTTTTAAAACTTTGAAATGGTACACGATATTCGAATTAATCATATTCTGAACAGTTACTGTTATTGGGCATTTCTATGTAAAACTGAAGTTCAAATACCGTATTGCTAGTCTTTTTTGTTCAATTTGATGCCCAAGTGTTATATTGTCAACTTTTATGAAATTTTGAAAATATCAATGTCCAAAGCAGAGTCTGCTTGGTATGTTGCTAATTATTCAGACAAAAGAACACACATCGGTAATGTGTCATATATTTTCATTGATTCATTGATTAACATATTTTCATCTGTTCCTTAATACACACTGTATCTGGATTTATCATCACCTCAATGAAATTTCCAGGTTTTATCAAGTAATGGATAGTACTCTTCTTTTCTACTACCATTACCGAATTCAAATGTAGTTGATATATGGCAACACCAGCATTGTTATGGTCTTAATCATAACTTACCCCAATGTTGATTGTTCAGTTTGTATATCAATGTTAAATATTATTGCTACATTTTGCACATAATTCAATGACACTTCACATTTGAAAAACTATCTTTAATTGGTAAAAAAGCCACAAGAAATCTATAAGTAACCTACATTTGGTAAGGAAAATAATTCATTCAAAAGAATCACAAAATGTTTCTTCAAAATTTAAAACTACCTTCAAAAAAAATTCCTTTAGCCTTAAATAATGTAAATAAAGTACACACATTGAAGTGGCACATTGAAGAAAAAACAGTATGCTAACAGCTTAAGAATAATTAAAAGTAACTAAGTTCACTGCATTACAAAAATAAAAAGATTGTCTTGATTTTGCCATGCAAAGTTACAGAGTCCACATTAAACCAATCTTAAACAAAACTCGATTGCAACAGGGCAAAATATCAAGAGAGTAAAAATCTAAAAATCTACAGATTGAGATATTTACATTGATATATTTAATTAAGTATTACAATTATTAATATTATTATATTATTTTGAGAAGTAGCAGAAAGTTTTCCATGAAGACACCTCAAAATTGTCATAAGCTGACTTGGCCATCTCTGTTACATTTTGTGTTACCCACACCACACACAGCTGAAATACCTCTGGGTCAGCAATGGTTTTCACTGTATGTCACAATGTGGTGTGAAACATATTAACAGTGATATTTTGTATTTCTATTTGACAGGCCTTCTAATCCTCAAAAAATTTCACCGGTAAAGGTTGTATTATTTCGCTGTGAAATCGTGTTCCTCCTCACTTCTGGCTGATTTGTGAATTATGCTAATTACTACGTAAATGATTTATGCATCAAAATCTGAACGAAAATTTGGATTCAGTATAGAAAGCTTACGGCAAAATTATGAGCTAACTGAAGTTATTTCGATGAAACAGAGTGCGTCTTGGCTGCATTTTGCCCACTTTGTTTACAAAATCTTGAAAACGCCATGAAATGGTATCACGTGGTAAGTGTTGTAAACCGAGTCGAAAAGAAACACTCGTGCAACTGCAAACCAATTTGACTCCTAACAATAATTATATAAGAAATCAATATTGTTCAAAGTTAGTAAATACGTATGGCTACTATATACCTGATGGTTACAGTCATCAACTTGAGCATCTCGTTGGGCATGAGACAAACCAGATTCCGATTCAGCACAAACAAGAGGCTGAATCACAGACTGTTCGTTTGAGTTCGGACTGGGAACGGCGGCCATCTTGAAATATCCCTCTCGGTTGAACGGACCAATAACACGTTTTTCAGCACTGAATTATTAGTGCATACCGACTGGATCAAGATTAGGCACATATAATGATTCCTTATATCCCCAGATAATTTTTCAAAAATTGTTTTTGGTGCCACAAAAATACAGCCTTCGTGCAGCCTCAAAGGCGACCGACTTGGCCCAAAATGGCGCAGCCAATCAACGAGCAAGAACCTGAAGTATGGACTCCCGAAATTCCGAATATTCATGAGATACCAAGGAGGTGCTGTATTTAGGAGTTTTGCTTTGCAAAATATTTGCCAAAATGTTTCTTTAAAGCATTTTATCCCCTTCATGACAATATTCACTTTTCCTCCCATATCATGTGTTACTTAATCTCAAGAAAGCGGACAATAATAAACTGCTATGTGACGTCGGCAAAGTTCGTATATTTCCGGCTTTCGGTCACATGTTCTGTTCATTATCTCACTTGAACCAGACGCGGACGCCAGGCTATCGAGGAAGCAAGCTTAACGACCCTATATTTCTCATCGCAAAAAAAGCGTTCAAAATGCCCGCCGATAAGCAGCAAGGGGGAAACAGGCACCAACAAGGCAACGTAAACCAACAGCAGGGTGGTAGGAATCGAGACAAAAAGCATTACCAAAAAAGAGACCAACACGAATCTAGTCATTCTCAACAGGAACAAGGTCATCATCATCATCAGCACCAACAGAGCGAGGAAGGGGCCAAACCTGCCGAAAAGAAATTCACCGGCAGATGCCGTCTCTTTGTCGGTAATTTAACAAATGATACCACGGAGGATGAGTTCAAGGAGATGTTTGGAAAGTATGGAGAAGTATCTGAAGTCTATTTGAACAAAGACAGAGGCTTTGGTTTCGTAAAACTGGTGAGTTGCCTTTGTTAGTGAGACTAGACAGACGCCATTTTGATTTAGGAAACTGAATTCGCTCGGTTTTAAATGAATAACTTGTTCAGTTCAAAATTAAACAGACACGTTTTAAAACGTTGACCGATCTGCTCATGATTTCACAAATACGAGTATGGAAAACCATTTCAAAGGTTTCTGAGACATTTTTCTGTGGGAAGCGTTGCTTCGATAATTTATACGCTGTGACGTCAGCATAGTGCTGTAGCATATGATTTCTGAGAAATGCTGCGTGCTTCAAACATTTCGTGCACGTTTTTGTATAAACAGGGTCCTGGTTACTGAGTGTGCTTTTGTATTTTACTATAGCTGATTTAAGTTAATTTAAAGTGGCGCAGATACCAAAATGATTCAGTTCATCTTTTGTTTCGGTCTCTATCTGTATTTTGTCATTGTCAAGGCCAAGATATGTAAATTAGTGTTCACGCGTCACATACTGCATTTTCTAGGAAAAGAAGCCATGTAAAATAAATTCAGATGTCTCGTTCCAGCCTATCTTTAAGACTTTGTTGTTTGAGTCATGTTTTTCATGTCTGTTTTTTTGTACATGTATTGTAGAGACTGTATTTTTGTCATTTTTCTCATTGTCCATACAAAACAGTCTATTTTTTCATCAGGTGTGAAATTTTAGCCGAGGTGGCATTGCACATGAAACAGCATATTTTGCTCATAATAACTTTCTTGAAAAGTCTGCGTAAATTTGTTGATCGAAAGATTTAAATATTGGCCAAGTTCAAATTCAGCATGACAAGCAGCGTAAGTTTAGGGAGGAGGTGGTAAAATTTATGCATATTACCCAATTTCTTGGCTTCTTTTTTCTGTTTTCAACACTTCAAAAATATTTAAACTCCACTTTTCTTTAGTAGGAATAAAAGTCACTTCAAGTCACTTCGTGTTTATCTCAATTTTAATTACCTTTTTGAATGTCAAAGAACAAATATTAAAAACGCAATGTCTTTACCTTGCTCTAGTTTTAAATCAGACCATAAATTTAAAAAAGGAATGTCATTTTCAAGTTTTTTTCTTTGCCTCAAATATGTACCCTTTGGTCAATTTTAGTAAACTATTACTGCTATAAAATAACGGATATTTTCAAATCAGTTTATTACACATTTGCAACTATTGTAGCTTTGTTTTCTCTCCTGAAAGAATATTTAGTAATGAAGATCCAGCATATAGTTTATCACTAACGTCACTTCTTTCACCTGTGAAATGCCTCATATCACCCATTTGTGTTATTTTTTACACAAGGACACAAAAGTTAATGCAGAACTTGCAAAGGCTGAGTTAGATGGCAGCACAAGAAGAAACCGTGTACTCCGTGTCAGATTTGCCACACATGGAGCAGCCCTCAAAGTCAAGAATCTGCCACCGGTTGTGTCAAATGAGTTGTTGGAACAGGCATTCTCCCAGTTTGGTGTGATTGAAAGATGTGTCGTTATTGTTGATGACCGTGGCAGACCGACTGGTGAAGGCATTGTAGAGTTCTCCCGTAAACCCGGAGCTCAGAATGCTTTGAAACGTTGCCGAGATGGTGTCTTTGTATTGACAAGGTCAGTGACATTTCATCAGGCAGTAGAAGTCCTGGTACAGAAACTTTGTTCACTAGTTACATTTTGAATATCTTTTGCGAGTTACCTACATGGTTCTTTTTAAAATTGAATGAGCTGTCATGTTCGAGATGCTGTTTGACAACTTTTAATGCATACTGATTTCAATTTTGCATGGATTTCAGCACTCCAAGGCCAATCACAGTTGAACCTCTTGAACAGAGAGATGAAGAAGACGGGCTGCCAGAGAAGAATGTACAGAAAAATGCAACTTTCCACAAGTAAGGTTTTCTCTGGTATGACAGATGTGAAGGTGTAACAAAGCATTCTTTGAATGTGCTCTAGACCCCATATTCCTTATACCAAAATACTGCAATCTTTTTGAATTGGTAGTTTTGTTTTTCAACTGTGATTAACAGTACTAAGTTTTGTTGCCCTCATTCCAGAGAGGGTCTTGTGACAAGTGTACGAAATTGTTAAGCTATGGTTACATAGACTGTACGATAAGTATACATGAATCCTTTGCACCCATAGGTCAGAATTTACAAATTCTATGCTATTTTCTTACCTTCTCACCCTCATGTTTTCAGAGAACGAGAGGGTCAGCCAAGATTTGCTACACCAGGCACATTTGAATTTGAGTGGGGGAATCGATGGAAGCAACTTTACGAGCTTGAGGAAGAACAGCTTGAACAGTTGAAGAAACAACAGAGAGATGGCAGGGAGAAACTGGAAGTTGACATGGAGAACGCACATCACGAACACCAGGCAATGCTCATGAGACAAGGTAATGTAACTGAAATATGTTTTAAACCTTTCACCTCCATTTCCCACTCTAGAGGTCCAACTGTATAGTAGAAAACAGTGGGATTGGTTCAAACCACGGTGGTGAAAAAGGGTTCAGGTAGTAAGTGCCTCGCAATTGAAGTAATGCAACTCCTAACCATTATCTTACCAATTCAGGAATAGATACCTGGTGGCAGATCGTCCATGTAGCCGACATGAACACGAAGTGTCTGTTACCGGCTACCAAAACCTATGAAAAATAGTAAAGAATGAGCTACAAAATCACTATTATTATTAAGTTGCAGGTAGAATAAGTCTGTGCCTTTGTATAAAATACTATAAAAATAGTAGAAAGTGAGCAACCAGCCGAAAGTTAGTCGAGGAGACCTTAACGGCATATCATTTGCATCTCATTGTCGGCTACATGGACTGTGTGCCTACCTGGTCACTGCTCAAATCCTAGTACAAGGGAGACAAATTACCTTACATCAGAACAATACGTTCCATTTTCACAAATTGAGTAACTGTCCCCAAGGTTTGTTCGTCGTCAACCCTGTCACTGCAGAGACATATTTGTGTAAAATACCATCCTCGTGGCACCATGTTGTGAGAACATTGAAAGACGTCCAGACATACACTTCTAGCATTGTCCTTTATTGTACAGATCTTATGAGGAGACAAGAAGAACTGAGGAGGCTTGAAGAGAGTCGCAAGGACATGGAGAGGAGGTGAGAACTTTGTGACCTTGTACCACATATTGTACCATTCATGGTCTGATGTCCATAGAGGAAAGTGGGGATCGAACTCTGATGTACCATAAAAAAGCCAATCTTTGAAAGGAAATGTCATGCATTTGTATAGTCTGTGAAGAAGAAAATGTGTCACTAAGTTATTTAATGCAGGCAAGATTTGAACTTTCATAATGCAGTGCCCATAATGATCAAAGATTATAAAAATACCAGAGAAACGCCTTGTGTGTTGTCAACCCTGTATATTTACACAAAATACCATCCTCATAGCACAATGTTGTTGCACTCACTCACTTAATGCAGGCAAGATTTGAATATCGATAATGCAGCGGCAAAATACTCAAAGATAATAAAAATTTCAGAGAGAAATGTGGAAATATTTTTTTTAGGCGACAAGAAGAACTTACCATGAGACAGGAACAGAGGAGGCGAGAAGAACAGCAAAAACAGGAAGAGATGATGAGACGACGCAACCAAGAACTCCGTATACAGCAAGAAAGTTTGATGAGGAGGCGACCTGATGATCTGATGCTGCAGAGAGAACAAGCTGTCCGTCAAGATGACATGAAGAGGCAACTTTTCCTTCAGGTAGGTAATCCCTTGTCAAATCTAAAAAAAGCCTTCACTGGCAAGGTGATGGAAACTATCAAAGTATGAACAGTTCAACCTAAGCGCAAACTTTACTACTGCAGTAATCCACCACCATGTCTTCAATATTTGCAGAGTTGCACAAAGTGAACAGTGGATGTAAATGTCCACAAAGATCCAACTTTTCAATATTAAACTTTCCCCACAGTACTATTTCACTTGATATGAAAATTAGGAAGGGTACCCACATGTATTTGATCATTAGTTCCTGCACTATGGTCTACCTAAGCAGTCAAAAGAAACATTATACTGGCCTTAAAACATATCAGGTCAGGCGAGTCTTTGCTCCTTCATCTATATTTTTTTTTCTTGATGATTATCTATTGTTGTACATATTATCATTTATTAGTTCCGTTTTAATTGTTGAAGTGCTAATGGCTCATGAAAATGAAAACCTTGTCACGTTGGATTGAAGTTCATTTGCAGCCAGAGCACATTATGTCATATTTTCCCCATCATGCCTGACGTGATACAATGAGGTTTCAGTAACATGTTTCTGTTATTTTGCATGGTACAGTCAAGAAGTGGGTTTGGATACAGCAAGGTAATTAGTTACATGTATACCATTGATACTACAAGTAGATGTTACAGACTTGTCATACCCTCCCTACTAACAACGTTCACAATATTGTAAATGAATGACCACAGTGTGCTGGGTGTCAACGCCTATTTGATATTCTGAAAACTTCTCACAAGAAGCAAAATATGAACCACGCCATGTGAAAGATGTCCTGCAACATCTGTATACAGGAGTTGCTCTTTTCTTTAGGTTTTTGCTTTCAATTAAGTTGTATGAAATGACAGCAAAATCTTGTCATCTATTTGTATATATAAATACATATAGAATGGTTGACTCTGTGGTGATAGTTACATTCTGGTACAGATGGTTAGCCGTTTTTCCATCGTCTAACATTTCACCATGTCACATTTTTACAACAGTATGTCAGTTTTTTGGAGTCAATACTCTGTACTCAGCTTTTGACAGCTGTTGTAGTCCTCATCATTTTTCCTTGATTACTGCAATGTCATAGGATTCTTTTCCCAAAGCTGCTCCTTTCCCATAAGGTTTTTGCTTTCAAGGAGAGAAAAAAGAATTCACAGAAAAAACGATACTCTACCCTACATTCTTTTTGACTGTATCAACAAAATGATTTCATTCACACCATTGAGTTTTCTTAATGTAACCTGAGCAGATTGTAGGATTGCAATTTCTCTTGATTAAATGAATATTTAAAGAGTCGGACATTAATATCTGCCCACTTTAATTTAGCAGCAAGAAGGAATGCGCCTAGGTGGTAACAGCAGTGCTAGTGCTGCCAGCAGTTTGACAAGCGGAAATGGACCCACCGGTGCTGAAAGCGCATTAGGAGGACCGGTAATGTACCCATTCTTTGTTGAGCACATCATGAGCACTCATCTCAATTTGAATTCATCAAGGATATTTTCATAAAAGTTCTCAGAACACAGTCAAGAATTATATTTTCTTGTGCAACATGTCAATTTGATGTTGTCACAAAATCATACTGTATTTGTGCAATATATTGAAGAAGAAGTTGTATCCAGAGCTGCGACTTTTCATGGGCAACATTCTCATTGAACTTAAAAAAATTTTGTTGTGTTTGGAAAAGGGATAAAACAGTGTGTGAAAATAAAATACAGTTGAGGTCCAGTTGTAGCAATATGCGCGCGTTGTGTTTTTCACATTAAAAAGGAAATTTGTTGATGACAATTTCAACTACCCGATGTATATTAACGGAAAATTGACTTCAAAATGTTCTTTGCATTGGAGTCTCACAATCAAGCATGAATTTGTCATGATCTCGCAAAGAGGCATGCAATTTTGAACGTTAATCAGTCTGTATCTTAAAAGATGTGCGAATTTCTACTGCCGTTTTACTCAGCTGCAAATAGGACAACAGAAATGAACATACTACATAACTGTTGGACACAACATATTTCTTTAATTGTTCCTCAGTCGCTCTTCCTTTTGTTCAGTATCTACAAAAACTTGTTTTGAAAGTAGATTTCAAAGCAACAGTAAATGAATGTGGCTCAGTTTGCTGCAATAAAAGGATTCTGTGGAAAATTTAAGTGAGGAATTCACCATGTGTGTACTAGTTTGTCTTCTGAAGCCGATGATCCAGCAAGATGCAGGAAATTAGCATGGATGAAAATATGTTCTTGCACACTTTGTGATGATAATTGTCATATTGTCAATATACTTGTGTCTTTTAAGATATCTCGACTACATAAAGCTAAACAAGTTAAAAAATACACCTGTAACATCACTGAAGACTTATCATAGTCGTCTTATACTCTTCATTTTGAGAAAGGCCGTGTTCTGTACACCAGAGCAATTGAGCTGCCAATTAAAAACCAGACCAACTGTAAAGACAATGCAGTTCTTGCATCAGTGGTTCCGTGTAGTGAGTGTTGGCCATCAAAATCTTCAGGCGATTTTATATGCGAGTCTATTATATGAATCTCTGCAGAATGTTAATGCAGTTGTGAACCAACTGGCTCTTAAAAAATCATAAAGACATCCACTTGTACATGTACCGTCATGCTAATAAACAGCTAAAAGTTTGACTTTAACACTTGCATGATAATAATAATGATGAAGTTTATTTGCATTATAGGCCTCTGGCCCTATCTGGTAGAGTAGTAAAAGAAACATACATTTCAGTCAAAAGAACAAGTGATAGTATAAATTAAGTTTGTACAGTATCCATTTGAAGTTCACTTTATGCTGTAAAAGCGACCTGGATAATGAATACTAGTGTTCAGGAGCCTCAAATATTATCCCTCTTCTGAAAAGAAATTTGGAGGCTCTAGGCTGTTTCACAGTTTTCTGTAATCATCGTTCAAACAAACTTTCTGATTTCCAAATCAGATGTAAGAGATGCAAACTTTCATTGTAACAGCAGACGTTCAGTGACAAGTGCATAATTGTCAACATAAACACTGTCAAGGCATCTAAGATAAGCAAACTGATTCTTCTAAGACATCCAGATTTCCTCTGTAAAATATTTAGAACAGCATAAGGCAAGGAACAATTATCAGATTATTTTTCCTGAAAATGCTCTGCTTTTTTCAAGTCAACTACCAGGCAGAATTTCATTGAGAGTACCAGAGATTTTCACTTGACTTTTAAGATCAATTCATCTTCCTTCATTGAATATTTTGTCCAGTTAAAGGACCAGTATTTGTAACTCTAGTTGAATTTTTCGCTATTTTTGTTTTGAATGCTAGAAAGTTTCTTATACTCCCCAAAGCATGTTGTGTTTTCAAGGAAACTGTACCCTCTAAGTTGTATATTTGTTCAAGACAATACTTAAGTTGGCTAAGTCTTCTTCAGTCCTACCAGTAATTTAATTATCTTGACTTTATGCAGAGATCAAACCTCTGCATGGTTGTCCGTATCCTGTGAATGACCCCCTAAGTTTCCTGTAAAGATCCTAATATTCCTTCCTTATACTGTCAAAGGTTTATCAAAAGCATCATGCTCAAATTCTTGCTGGTTGCCAGCAAACAACGTGCCTGCACAGCTACAGATAACTAGTGCCTAATAGACAAGTGCCTCATTACTGGTAGTGTCGTATGGAATTAGTTTTCTCTGTGATACAAAGCCAGTCAGATGGTGATTGTGATAAGTTATGGATGAAGCATTCAAAAAGCTGGATCAGTGTCCTAAAAAGTCACTTGGTCTTATATATCATATCAGTCACCAAGAAGTGTGGAATTTGTACATTCGTTGTCGTGATCAAATAAAAAAATTCCTTCATTGGAAGCTATCTTAAAATTTTATTCTGTTTGAACTTTGCGCAAAGCGTTGTGATTTTTGACATTGCTACAATTGGACCTCAACTTTGTTTAATGAGAATGTTTGCTTAGATCATACAAGTTTGAAATTCTGCGGGAGTTGTACTTTCAATCGTGTCGTTCGCAAATTACAAGTTCAGATGAAAGCTGCTTTACTTGACAGTCAAAAAATGATAAAGTGAAAACTTAAATAAAACATGAATTGGACGTTTTAAAAATGTTCATAAAAAGAATATTCTTCAGCATAACTTCCTCCGTGTTAAACAGTCAGCAAAGGAAAATATTCAGGTTATATATGTGTTCCTTACAATTATGAATTCACAGTTATTGCCTTTTCTATGCTATGTACATGTCTATACTGGTGTGTGTGTGTGACGTGGATAATTTAAATTGGGTTGGGCGGCCTTTTTGAAAGTTTGTTGCAAATTTGACAGCGCAAGTGCATAAGCAGTTTGTGTGAGTGGATGTGTGTGTGAGTGAGTGTGAGAGAGGCCGTGTGAGAGACCGCATATGGAGAAAGCAAGTGAGCCAGTATTTTGGTGCCAGCATGTAATTGTACAGGTCTATACAGGCAATTTACAGTGCCTATTACTAGTATACTACTCTTGAATGCATACTTAGATCCTACACTTTGTGAAGAACATCAGGTTGTAAACTTTTCCAATTTTCACAATCATTTACAAAAAATTTAAACCTGCAAGTGTCTCTTATTTTAAAATATCTTTGAAAAGAAAAAATACAAACATGCTTACTCAAGTCCAAGTATCCTTGTCAAAGCTTATCTTTAACTTATTCGAACAAAGAGATAGTGTGCAAAATTGAAACAAATTGAAGTTGAAAAAAGCTAGTTTTTGGTTTTTGATAGCTTATATAGCATTTTGCTAAAAAATTATGAAACCAGAAGTGTACCTGTATTAAGTTGTTGTGATGAGACTGTCGTCACTGTAAACTAGGATACTTCTGTTGGATAATGATTTCAATGGTTGGTTCTAGGATTATGCTACAGTCTTCAATACTGAGTTCAGAGAGCTCGAAGTTTTTACAAATTTTATGAACATCTGTTTTTGTTGAACTTAAATTTAATGATAACTATATAGCAAGCATTGTATTCCCTCAGGAAATTGTCAGTACTTTGGATACTCCCAAATATTGCTTTTTTCTACCAAATCCTGATTTTTCATAGAACAGTTCATATTGATTTCAATGATTTTCTTGTATATGAGAGTCCTGGCATAGAGCACACTCAATTGCAGTTGCTGAAAACTGAATTTCATTGCAAAGTTTTAAGTTATCTGCTTTTAATGTATATATATCTATAAGTTTAATTATGTGAATAACTTTGGCTTGGTGTCTCCTTAATGAAATTAATATGCCCCTGTGGACGGTGCCACATGTGTAAAAACCCATGTAAGAAAAAGATGATTTTGTTGCACCTTGAAGGGCTTTATTGATGACTGATGTGGATTCAGAGTAAAATTAAAAATTTGGTTGTTGTTACGTGTTATCTTTCCTGTACTATGCAGCAGAGGTTATGTGAATTTTTCCAGAAGGGTTATTACATGAACTTTGTCTTATAATACCAAAAGCGTGTGATACAGCGATATTCAATCTCTGTGTTTCAGCCAGGGTGGCATCAACAAGGGGTATTTTCCCCTTTTATTAGAAAATTTAAAGGGGCTTTCACCAGTTCGTTCTACTTGTTATCTGTAAGGTGTGACTTGCACCATTCAATGGGGGGCTCATCCCCTTGGTCAAATTACTCGGGGGATGCCAACATGTCAACAGAGGGGGAATCCCTCACCCCCCCCTGTGGACATCAAACACTACAATCTAATTTGATGACTACATTTACTGAAATTTGTACTTCGCAGAATATATTGAATAGACAATGGCAGTTGTCTGACCAAATCTCCCGTGATACAGTAGAAATCGTCCTTATCTACCCATGCCTATCCGACTGTATTTTCTGGGCATTGGGTTTGAGAAATGCACGTTTTCTGTAACCAGACAAAGTGTTCACACTTCATGGTGTATTGAATACAGGCGTCATACATTTGAAGAAATTAATGTCATGATTGTGACAATGACTGCCTTGTTGAGTACACATCACTTTGCAATTGTCAGTAACAGTAAATCCAATTTACAAGTGGCAAAATCATCTGTGATATCGTAGAAGTAACGATTATTATATACCATAATCCTAAATGACTTTTTGAAGTGTGGTTTTGCAATCTCTGTCTATCGTTACATAGTTTTTTAATCTTCAATTGTCTTTATTGTTAAAAATTATTTTACTGTATGGATTCTTGTAAGCAAAGACTTACACCAGTGTTTGATAATGTTCACAACTGTATGTCTACAGTTAGACGAATGTGCACAAAGTACGTAGATGAAGGCAAGCATATGCATGTGAGAGCAAAGCATGGTGTCGTAGGTGTGATAAGTAGTGATGACCACCTCTATTTTGTCATACCTGTAATATGCCATGTCATTCAGAGTCAAAGGAAAGCAAATCAACTCTGATGCTATTGGTGCTCCAAGCTTATTCAGAATCAAAGATGAGGACATATTTAATTGTTAGAATGACTGTTTTATCAAATACTTGTACAGCAAAAGTTTTTTTCTTCACTGCAGCAAATTGCATGTTTCAAGCCATCATCTGCTTTGACAAAGTAACAGCGTAGAAAACCTGCACTAAACCATATACCATGAACAAAGCAAGTGAAAATGTTTTTCCATGTATGTGACCTACATAATTTTCTTGGTCTTATAGCTTGAAATTCAATGTTTAGATCCTCAGGGGTACACCATTAATATCATGATCATAATCATATCTTTATTATTTGGCATTTTTAATGATACACCCGTGCATTTCTTCAGTACAATAGTTCATTAAGCTGTAAGCAAATACCAGAATCAAAAGTCTGCACTACATCAGAATGCATATCTGGAGGTAGCTCACTCTTCCCATGTGCAATGGGGATGGCACACAATTTGACTAATCTGTGCCAAGGAAAATTGGCAGTCTTCTTTTATAGTAGAGCAGATAAGTGTGGTTGCTATGCTGCGAGTCTGTTATTGTTGTCTTTTAGTAATAACTAACAGCTAAGCAACATCTGCCACTAATTGGCATTTCTAGGGAATGCAGTGGCAATTTACAATTAAAAATATGTAGTGGTTCTAACTGTTTTCCTCCTTGTAATGTTTTAATGTACACTCTAACATTGCTCTGAAAATGGCTGTAACATGTTCAAAATTTGAAAAGATATTTTCATTTGGGTAAATGTTATGTAAAATCAGTTTTGCAGTAAACTTTAAGGCAGGTGGTGTGCCACTTCTAAATCAAAAATTGAAAATAGAAACATTGTAACTACAAACATGTGCTTGCCACTAGAGTGAAAAGAGGTACACTGTAACTATAAGAAAGTGCCACTTCTGGAATACATTGTAACCATCTACATTGCAACCATAAAAATGTGAGCTTTTCGCTACTGGATTGTTATGTTGTAACTATAAAAAGTAATCTTGCTACTACTGGATTGGAAATATATATATTCAAACTATTAAAAATCAAGCTTTGCCACTACTGGATTGTAAATAGATATATTGTAACTGTAAAAAGTAAGTTTGCCACTACTTGATTGAAAGAAGATACACTGTTGCTACAAAAAATTGAGTTTTCCACTACTGGAATAGAAATAGATACATGGTAACTTTAAATAAGTGAGCTAGCCACAACTGGATTGTAAAAAGATACATTGTAACCATAAAAAGTTGAGCTTGCCACTGCTGGAGTAATATTTTGTTATTGTAACTCACAACCCACAAGACAAACTTTCTGATTGGTCAGTCACCAGAGCAACACACTGCTAAAAATATTTGTGCTGTCTTTATTGTATGGATTTTGTCAGATTTCTTTTGAATGTAACTGTTGCACACTGATGAGTATACAACCTGTCAGTTCACTCTGTTTTATAGGTTCAAAATATGAGTGAGAGAAGTGTTACACTTTGTACAGCTCACCCAGAAAGTGTTCAGTTGTGAAAAATGTTCACAGATTGAGGGGTTATATTCCAATGTCAGCATTGGTCAGTTCTGCCCCGTGTATGTGCTTTTAATTGTCAACTTACAAACAGGCGTTGTTAACTATATCATACATTCAGATTAACCTGAATTTTGACTTGAGAGGAGAAACATGTATGTATACCTGACAAGTACACAGTGCTCCCTTTTATGACAAGAAACTTACATTGCTGAATGAATCAAACGTTTTTGACTGAAGGAGACACCATTCCAATTCTTATTCATATATTCTTAAATAGCATATTTAGACAAAGTGTTTGTATTGAAGATTGTAGCATATACTTGTGGTTTATTTAACAAAGGCACCCGACTGCTCCATAACATAAGCAGGCACAGTTGTACTTCGCAGGCGGGTGTCACACTTTAAGCTGTTTTTGAATTCTTTTTGACTTTGGTTTTTACTGTGGGTTTTGTACTTTAAAATTGATAATTTAATGTGTACATGTGTGTGTGAGAGAGAGAGAGAGAGAGAGAGAGAGAGAGAGTGTGTGCATGCAGGATGATGAACTTATTGGTGATAACTGATCAGTTTTCATGGTGAATGAAAGTGATTTCAGAACAAATGATATTGCTGGGGACATTGGGACTTGGATATATATGTGTAATGTTTTGTCCTTGTTAATCATACTGAATATAGTTTGTCTTTCTCTTAATTTTTTGTAATCTGTAACATATCTGAATGAGGCTGACTAGTCTAATAACAAGTTACAACCATTCTCTTCTCTCCCATACATGTACGTTTCCTGCTGCCGTTGCCTCCGGATGATTGATAACTGCACCTTATGTAAAATGGCCGTACTCCAAAATGAACTTGTCATTTCATGAACTGAATATATCTTCGTATCATGCATACTTTTGTGGTACATCATACACATGAACTTTTAATGTATCATGTACATGAACTGAAACGATATGAACATTATCATGGCACTTGACTTTCGCATTGCCAATTAATTCCATGATCTTGGAATGTTGATGGTCACATTTACAACTATAGCGCCAGTCTAGATTTGATCAACCCCCACGTCAGGGCCCAAGCTCACTTGTTCCTCGCCAAGGAGGTCCGATGGGTGGTGTTGCAGGCAGGGGTGGTGATGAGATGAGAGGCCGAGGTGGGTTTGATCGTATGGAAATGGAACGCAGAGGCCAAATGGATCGTGGCCATGATGAGTTTGCTCCCAAACGTATGCGCCGTTATTAAGCCTGCCCCAAGACCTTATCATAGAACTTTAAAATAACATCACTTTTTAAATACATTATCCAAGTACGAAAGTTGACCAGCATGTTTTCCTGTATGGCTTTTTGACTTTTACTAAGTTCATCTCTCACAAGTGATTATAATATTGATGTTTTAAAATAGAATAATACCTTAAATGTATGGCTAGAATTTGCTCAGATCATTATATTTCGATGTTTACTTTCAGCCCAAACTGCAGATGGTTAAACTTATTGAGGCAACTTTAGTTGTTTCAAAAGCATCATTACCATGCCCGCAGTATTTTGAGTGTTGCTGGTTATTTTTATTTTTCTGTGTATCAGCTGTAGGTTTAGAAATTGCCCGTGTTTCCTTTCTTAAATTACAATGTTTTATGTATTAGCAAGCGCAAAATATAATAGTAAGTACACAGACTTAAATCATTTAACGAGAAAGATGTTAAAAAAAAATAAAACGATAGCAAATATTTCCTTTTTTTGTCCTTTTAGCACAAATGTCAAAATCTCTCATATATCAGTCTACATGAACATAAAGAAACTATATTTTTAGGGTAGACTGGTTGTTGTCAAGATTTAAATGGAAGGCAAAAGTAAATTTAAATATCTTTGGAAACATGTCACTAATTAATGTTTAAGATTGTGGCTGGTTATCAAACTTTCATAGCCAGTAAAGTGTAAATGTTCTTAGTAGTTACTTGTGAGAAACCTTTCAATCATGTCTGTTGACATAATACCCTTGTGTTCCAAGCATTTTGAAATAAAAAAACTATCATTTAAAACGTGAACATTAGTTTTTTCCGATTCATATTTTTAAAAGTGGCAATAAATGTTTGTCATCGTTCTTCTAAATCTCTGTATGTTAAGTTAGCAGAGGGGAACAAACGTTTTTCTTCATTTGGTCATATGAGTCAGATGAACTTAAAATTTGGTCCCTTTTGCAGGGAAGGATCAATTACAAGAAATTTTAGGGTTTTGTAGCACATGCTGCCTAAAATGTAGCCATGGAATCTCTGACCAAAAGGGAAATCAATTTGATATCAAACAAAATGTCAGAAGATGCTGTTCAGGATGAAATTTTTGGTTAGATGATAAAAGATTTGAACCAAACTGGGAAAACGATAATGCTTAATAAAACTTGACAGGACGTGGGAAATTTGTGTCGAAGCCAGATTTTTTCTGGAATTTTTTCAGTAGAATCTCTGCTATGGGTTTTGCAAAAGCACAACTACCCTTCTTATTTCTTGGTTTGTTGAATGTATTATTCCCAGCAGGGACTTATAGATTGGTTCCCGTCCGTGTCCGTCCATCCATCAGCAGCTGTTTCTCTGTCACCCCTGAGCCAATTTTTTTAAAACTGTGTGCAAGGACTGTGGCATACATATGCACGTCAATTTATTTCGCGATACAATCCAATATGGCTGCCTGGTGGCCATTTTGTCGCAAGTTTTTCATGTTTTTGAGCCATAACTCAGCTATCCCAGAACTGATTTCATTCAGTATTAGTACACAGATAAAGTACGATGTCAATTTATTTTGCGATACCATCCAATATGGCCGCCTGACGGCCATTTTGTTACTATTTTTTCATGTTTTTGAACTAACTCAACTATCCCAGAACCTGTTTCATTCAATGTTAGTACACAGACAAAGTATTATGGCATATAGGTGCATCAATTTATTTTGCGATACGATCCAATATGGCAGCCAGGCAGCCATTTTGTTACTTTTGTTTTCATGTGTTTGATCCATAACTCAACTATCCCTGAACATATTTTGTTCAAACTTGGCACACAGACATTTTGTTGTAGTGTGCATGTGCATCACAATCAATGGTGCGAGCAGGGACTGTGTCATCAGGAATGACTTGTTAGTGTCAAGTGGCTTAACACAAGCTGAAATACCAGGTGTAAATAGATCTAATACTAGTGTTGTAAATTGGATTAATATCACTCCCACATTTAGGTTTTCAACACCATCAATAATGAATATCCATGGTGATGAGCCTTAAATTTCTTATCAGGAAAAGTACCATTTTGCAGAAGTTATTTTCCCAATTCTCTTCAAAAATAACTATCTTCTGTTTGAAAGATTGCAAATGGTTTCAAGTTGCAATCATCAGTTTGGTGTTCCTTGCAGGCTTTATTGTAGAAATTTTAGTGATTGGTTTTCATGGAGAATTTCAAAGTTTGCTGAAAGGTCCTCCCACGAATGAATCAAATGTTTCTCTACAACATTGCTTCACATAAAATATGTAGACTCTATGAAGACTCAGTATTCCAAAGAATTAAGAATTTAATGAATTTAAGGATTAAAAGCTTCCAAATTATCCTACAGGGGATTCTAATTTAACTGAAAATATCAGCATTTGCCCTGTTAATTCCAACAAAACTGTGGATTTGTTGTGAAATCCAAACTACAGTGGTATACCACTATCATGCCACACTGGATGCATGGTATGCCCTCCAGAAAACTTGGCTTGTTCGTCTTTCTGTTACCGCTATGAATGACATATCAAGCTTTGGAGAGTAGTCCTTTCTGCCTACCAAACAACAATCCAAAGTTGCCGTCAATCAGCAGAATAAGGATACAGCTAGTCTCGTAGTAGTTCAGCACCTTGCAAGTGGTCGTCCCTCATCTTGTTAACAAAGTAGCTTCAATCAGCGAGGAAGATATTCATATGCATTCTGAAACAGATTCTACAGGATATGACCAGCCAGCCTGTACTGTCAAAATAACCAGTATGGTGTATTGTTACAAAGTATCAAGTCAGCAGAGAAACTGGAATATTGTAACAAAGTTGCAGTATTCACTCAAAAAGAAGAAACATTGTTTCACATTAAACAAAAGATGGCCATGCCAAGTTGTCAGTCAGCAATCTTTCAATCGAGCAAAACAGGCTTTTGTGAAGTTTGACCCACTAGTGCACTGGGTCTTTCAAGCTTTGATGTTACTACATGATGAACATGATACAGCTCAGACAGATGTATCACATTAGGAGAGGCTACGATCCATCAGTTGACATAGGGAGACGTAGGCAATGTGCATTTCCAATGCTGTGCTTGGCGTTGTCCCTGAAAATGTTAATACTCTGTATTGAATGATGAACAATACATGACAAGGTATGTACAGAATGACTTAACACAGTAAGAAGAGATTTTATTTTACCTTTGCCTTTCCTGAGTTTTATAATACAATGTAACAGTGTATAGAGCTGTATGGACAGCAGTGGAGATGTGTTCTTGTTCTGATATCCCCCTGAAATGTGTTGAAAAGTATAGTGCAGCACAGTATGCATATAGGAAAACTTGCCAAAAGTAACAATTAATATGAACTTTGAGATTCATTCAGTATTACAGGTGACTCTGCTTGTATATCTCGTCAAAACGGGCTCTTAGACAAAACAGAATATTTTTGACTTTACGCATGTATTAGAATCCTAAGAAATTGAAGTACTATGTGAAAGTCATCTTGACATGTGATACCAGAAGACAAAACTTCAATCCTCTGGCACAGAGCTGGAAGTGTACATGTTTCTTATTTGTCAAATGTTTGAGCACGATTTTTGTTGTAGGAAAATCCGATTGAATAATTCTTTTAATGAAACCTAGCTCTTAAATGTAAAATTTAAATTTTGTGTTTGAAAACTTCTCGCAATTTCAATTTGTTACAAAATACAATAATTGCTTCGTTTGCATCGGAAAAGGGCATATGTCAGTTATGGAACCTTGATATTCGCGCAAGCCTGAGAAAAGGCATGCTAATATGAACGAAAATGCATACTTTCTCTAATTTACAACTGTCCATGTTTATATGTCAGCAATAGTCGGTGAGATTCAATGTAGTGAACAACCTGACCTTTTTGTGATAATAATAAGTCGAAGTATGTTTACTTGGGCTTTGTGACTCCCTCGTTCATATTTATTTGTGGAACATTTTGAAACTGTGATTTCAGTCGATTGAAATGTAACTGAAAACTGCAAGAGAATGCGACGTGGTATTGCAAACTGACATTGATTTAAGTAACCAATGATAAGCTGTTGCTTCTTCTGCCGTACATTGTGTCATGCGAATCATAGTATCAATTGTAAGTATGGACAAGTGTACTGGTGAAGAGAAACGAATTTTACACCATTGGAACTACATTAATATTTGTGTACATACTGTGTTCCAGGCAATTCAGTTGTTGATATAATTTTTGTTTCATCTCTTCCTCAAAAGCCAAGTGTCAATTTAAGTGGTACTTTAAATGTTCCCTTGAAATCAAGACTGAACTATCTCAAAAATGACCCGACAGCATAATTTAGGACAATGCATAGAGTTCATAAGCAACAGATCATAACATTTTCCTCATATGATTCACCTCTATCTGCAATAATGCCAGATGTACCCATTGGTTGGCAGAAAGTCCCAAGTGTGTGTAAAGCATTGATTTAAATTGCACAAGTTTGTCAGTTTACCAATTACTCCTTCATGAACTTTGGAAATGAAAAACTCTGCAAGTTTGTACAGGTGGTACTGGAATGGAGTAATAGCCAGCAAAAGTTGACTGTGGCACTCACTTTAACCAAAGATGAAACTTCTGAACACTGTTAAACATGTCAGATTGTGCAACGTATGGTGCTGGGTTATGGTTATATCGAGTTTGTTTGAACACTGCTGTCCATTACATGCTCCCATAGACAATATTAAACCATTTGTGAAATGAAAGTTTACTTTTGAGGCACTTTGCCGTGTGTAATGCCTACTTATGTGCTAATGATAGCATTATGTGGCACTGTTGTTTTACCATCAAGATAAGAATTGTTTCAGTGTATTACTCTTCTCATTTATCTTGCATTTTATCCCGTGATCTACTTCATATAGCTGTTATAGTTGAAGCTGATTTACTACGTCACTTGAAGATACCGTCATAGCCTTGGACAACCCCAAGTGGAAAGACATAAAATTTACAGTTGTCTGATCTTGTCACAAACTTGACTTTTTAAAACATGACAAAAACACTCATGCTTTATAATGTGTAATTAACAATACAAGAAGCTGTAGTCAAGGTATGGGTAAGTGATGCCATATTTATCAAGTTTCGTATCTTTATTATTTCACGTCACAAGTATTTTAAATAAGTCGTTACTGCAAGCCTACTGCGTGCACTTTTGTCCTCGCGTGTCGTGCATAAAGTCATCATCGCGCGCCCCTCTGTGAAAGCTCCATCTGACTGTCATAAAATTAAGAAACCAGCTGTATTACTCGTATGTAGTACTGCTGGACAGGTTGCCCAATCCAATACACTTGCTTTCAGCAAGTCTGTAAGTAATGATCATGCTGTTTTAGACATGAATGTAAACTTCAAATGCATTGCACGAAATACTTGTTCACTGTAGAATTCAAGTGGTCAACATGAGAACAACAAATGTGTTCAAATGTACATCACCACAGAGTGAGTGATACACCAGCAAACAAAAGGAAATGTATGCCGTGTATAGTTCGTATAAGGTTATACTTTTGTCCAGCCATGTTTATCATCAAATGTGGAATGTTATTTTTTTCAGACTCTGATATGTGACTGATTTATTGATAACAACCCTACTTTTCTATGTATTTGCGTTATTTGCCGTGTCACAGAACCATATCGTACATCAGGGGAACTGACTCCAGAATCCTACAATGCAGAGATATGTTCAATACATGAATCAAGTTTTGATTTTGCAATTTATAGTTCACATTTTTATTACATCACTTTGTCTTGTTGTGGTGCGTGTTATATGAGAATGGTAATATCAACAAAAGATCAAATAGTTTGTGCTTCTTACCCAAGTGCGTGATGTACTTGACCTCTCACAACATTGAGATGGGAATAAAGATTCCACATGCAATCATTTAAACTGTCACCTCAGTCAGCTTTGGTCGTTGGAATATGTCATGTTCTTTCACACTTCCTTAACACCCTAATCTGCGATTTCTACATCAATAATTTCAATGACACTGTGCTCCCCTTATGACAAGAATCTATTTCAAAACTGATCAGTTGTACTACTATGAAGAGTTTTGAAAAAATTTTTAGAAAACTGCAGCTCACCAAATTTTCATTTGGATTTAAAAATATGAAAAATCTTAAGTAGACGCCAAAACATGGGGGAACTGAAAAATGAGTTTGGAAAGCCATTGGCTGTTCGGTTTGAAGATCATGTTTGGATTAAAAATTAAGTGACCTCAAAAATTAAAGTTGCAAATTGCATGAGTAAGGTAATCTGTGGTCTGATAGACCAAATTTAGACTCTTATGTTGTTCAGAGAAGAGGATCTTTTAAAGTATTTTTTGAAGAAGAATGTTGAAAAACTTCTTAACAGTTCACTTATTTCTAGTGTTGAAAAATTTGAATAAGGTCATCACGATAAACATATTTACAGATTTCAATTGTCTGACTGTTTTCATACTCTGAACTTTCATGTGTGATTAACATGTTCTTTTGAACAAAATTGCTCTGTCAATCCATCTTACAGCTTCTTAGCACCAACTCGGCGTTCCTCAGGTTTCACCAGTGGACACCCCTACACACACATGCATCGACTAATCTTGGTAGCTGCTTGATGCCATAAATACATAGAGCACATGCGGTATAATCCCTGGTATATGCCTGTGAATTTTATATAGATGCAGAGCAACACTGATATTTTTAAAATAAATAATGATACTGGCAGATTCTACACGCTGTTCAGTGGAACCAAACTGCAGTTTGTTTGAAATGCAACTCCAACCCATTTTGACTAAGTTTGTATTTTTTGACTTGTCTGAACTTTACTTGAGACATTCTTCAGAGTCTTGGTATGATGTTGTGCTAATGCTGCCAGTACAGAGCTATAATAAATTTGACTGCAAATATAAAATGAGATTGTATCGTGCCGCTTGAAGAATTACTGATCTCTGTTAAAAGTGGCTTTGTAAAACAAATAATTATGTCTTGAGAAGTATTCTTCTAAAAGCAAATCTTGTCTTGACTAATTAAGTATGTGAATATGAAGATTTAATTACATATGCAATACCTTTGTGGTACAAAATGCATGTATATGAAAGTGCATCAGCACATATGGAGACAGTGTTACAATCATGTCTTTGTTTGCTTGGATGGGTACATTGCTCTTCAGATGCTGTACCTATTTGTAATGTCCACCTGGCTGGTAGCTGTGTTGAATGCTGTTTGTTCTTCAGTGTTACCCTGAATTTTTAGCCCAGCTTATATAATAAGTGGATGTGTATTGTCATCCAGCTGTCTGTCTACTTTTTGCATTCCAAGCTTTTTCTTCTTCAAAACAGCCTGTGTCCAAGTCCTTCAATATTTTGAGTACAGGTCCCCTTGGATGACCTTAGTCAGATTTGTTCAAATTGTAATGAAATATGCAAATTCATATTTTTATCTGTTTTTGCTATTTTTGGCAAGTCTTCACTGCTTAAAAGCTAGTCCAACAGTTTTAATAATTGGTATACAGGTGAAAAGGGATGACCTCATTCAGATTTGTTCAAATTGTGATGAAATATGCAAATTTGTATTTTCAAGACAATTTTTGTCACTTTCGGTCAAGAAAATCTTCAAAACTGCTGGTCAGACAGCCTTAATGTTCAAAAAGTCCCCAGGGATGACGCAATTTATATTTATTCAAATTGTGCAGAATTACACTATTTTGTATTTTAAAGGCAACTATGTTATTTTCAGTCAAAAATTATTTCCACAAAAAAACTTTTTAGATAGCTTTAACAATTGGTATATAGGTTTGTAAGAATTATTTTAATGTGATATATTGAAATTATGATGAAAATCTGCAAAAATTTGCATTTTTTTGGCAGTTTTTGCTATATATTTTGTCAAATTTTTCTCAAAAGCCACTTGTCCGATAGCTGTGATATGTACCATTTTGGGTGATCTTAATGTGATATGTTCAAATTATGATGAAATCTTCAATTTTGTATTTTTGCCATATTTGTTGAGGTGCCTTCTGCAGTGAGCTATCAAAGATTTCCACCTTCGTGAACACGTGTCACAAATAGTTATTCCTCACATAACACAGTGAAGCTCTATTGGCTATTAGGTCACTTGTTATCACTTCTCCAATTTGTAACGTCAGCCACAAAACTTTCATTGAAGACGTACTTGTATTTGAACACTGTGTTTTAACAGTGTATTGTCTTTAGAAATACCATCAGAAGTATTCTCCAAATGTATAAAATCCTTCCAAGGTCACACAGCTATAACAAGTGACATCTATACTTCCCATATCACTTCAGCTATGATGGACTGTAGAGAGATATACTACTAGAACAAGTATGGCTCTTGCTGTTACTGAAACTTCATCAAAAGCTGTAATCAGCTGTGTGCTGCTGTAAAAATAATGAAACTAACAATAGAAATCAAAGAATCCAGTGTTTTCATGTTATTTCTGTGCAGCTGTAGAAAATTCATGTCTTCTCTTGACAATTTAAGACATACATTCATGAATGTAAGAAAAAAATGCTCATTGCAGCAATAAGTGATGCCTGCATGTTGATCACAAACTTTCACAAAATACAGGCCAATTTCTGCAAGCTGTTTGACGGGGGAAAAAACCGTTTACCATGGTAAACAAAACTTAGACCCATTCTTCATCAAAGTACTTCATGCATGTAGTGCCTCTGAACTTCCCTGTGTCCATGATAAGCCAAAACCAGCATTGTTTGGGGTAATTCACCTTAAATAACTTCTAAATGGACAGTTTCTCTTCTCATTGAAGTATAAAATTTGTGCATTTCTGCGTGAAAGTGATGGTAATGTACAGCTTACAGTGGTTTCAATATCAAGCTGTGAGAACAAAAACACTCGATTGAGCTTTTGTTAATGGTATACATTCAGTAAAAGCATGTTTGTAGGGTGGTCTATCCATGAGGATGAGATTTGCCTCTTTAATATAATATTGCAAGATGCATACATCTTTCAGTATTACACTATCTTTGAGAAGACTTTACCATTGAAACAGTCAGATGGAAGCTTTCACAACCATTGTGCCCTGTATAATGAATACACTGCGCTAACTGCTGCTCTTACTGAGTAAGTGACTTGTTTTTGGTATCACATTATTGTAATGCTGTTATTACAGTAACACACAAACTGGTTCAATGTGAACGAAAGATCGGAACATGCTGCGAAAATAATCCAGTGGGTGTTTACTTCATCTGCCTTTGTGACAATGAAACTTTGTTCATTCAAGGATGTGCACAGAGTTATGAAAATTTCATTTTGTACAATATTAATTAATCGCAGAAATGGGCTTTTCTGTATAAAGATTGCGAATTAGAAATGAATCAATCACCAGCAGATTAAACAGAAACAAATGTACAAGAACCTGTGAGGAAATCTTTCATTGGTAATCAGGTCCCCTCTCAAACGTGGATAATATATTTAAGTTTTAGTTCATTTCGTAATCAAAATATTTTCATACTGTGGGACCGAACTACACAAACTCTACCTGAACTTCGAAGGAAAACTCTTCACAAGGCCATTGCTGTATTTGTTTTAATTATATGCCATCTTCCTGCTCATCTTATCACCCGTTTTGAAAAACCTGGATGAGCTAACATCAAGTCCAACTTTTTTGTACAGTTCATCACTTTTTTTCACGTCGTTTACTACTACTACTTGCTGTTTTAAAGTTATCAGAAAAAATTTCACGTGCAGAGGGAATCATATAAAAGTGAAAACTACCCACATTGTTGCATATTGGACCACCTTTGTACCGCACTCATTTTATGTAAATGGTCTTCTCAGAATTTTGACGGTGCTTCTTCATTTGTCAGAGGGGGTGGGGGTGTGTTGGAGGGGGGGGGGCATTGCTGGAGGCGTACCTGATTACCAGTTCCGTTAAGTTCAAGAATTTTTTGCTGTATTTTTGTACTATCCACGTATTGGTTGAAACACCAACACTAGAAAACTCATACACCCTGCCATCAAGATGGATATGCCGTCGTCATGTGATATACATTACATCCACAAAATGTAGCTGTCAGCGACAAGACTTGATTTTATTTCGTCAGTCTTTTCTCATTTAATACGCTTGTAGAATTTTTGGCAATTTTTGATTTGACTACAGTGATATTTGATGAATAAAAGGATCTCAGTAGAAGTTACTTTGTGCAGACATCAAACTCCTACAGTAGCTGTGTTCAGAGAAAGGAATCCGCATTCAGTGATGATTACTGCCCTCTATAGATGTCACACCAAAATGAAGGAATGAATTTGTGCACAAAAATTTATTCATAGTTTCACTTCTTTAGACTTCACAAACAAAAAATATATGCAAATCAACTCGATCATGACAGACTACTTGTTCCAGAATACATAACTGATATAGTTCAGGTCTGAGTAATTCTGAACTTCTTGCCTCCTTGTTCAAGAATTCAAATATTGAGAGGCTTAGAAGTGTACGGCTATCCTTTACTCATTTTGTCAATTTTTTTATATTTAGATGAACGTGTGGCATCAGGCACAGAGCAGCCTTGTGGAAAGCTATGGGTAAATCCTCATACCTTTGGTGAGTTTCCATGTCAGTCAGAACCAACTAAATAAGCTTGTGTGACAGTTTGGCATCATACTCTTCTCAGTAAACTGTACAGTCCTCTATTTAAACATCATGAATGTTTGACATTTGTATATCATAAATTTATAAAAAAAAATACTGCAGCCATTTCTGTCAGGAATTTAGTTTCCCAGATTAAGCGCTTGAAATAAAATTCTTTGTTTGCTGTCTGAATGCTGGTAGGTTTTCAGAGAAAATTAAGACAACAAACACAATGTTAACACTATTGCAAATAAAAATATTATTTTTCCCAAAGAGCTGAATAAAAATGAGCTTATGTTAATACGCTTGTTTTTTTGTCTGTGTTTATTTTTGTACCTGGCTGGCTGGTAGGTTTTTCTAAAATCCAAGGACAGCAAACCAAGAAATTTTTTTTAACAGTCTTAATGAAATGGAATCTCTAGTAATCCTTGTACAGGCTTTATCAATATAACTGAAATGGCTGTGAAAACACTGTGTGGATTTAAGTTCGAAGGTATCAACCTGTATTTTGTAACAGAATTTGTCTTCAGTCATCTGAGCACACTGAGTACCAGGAGATGACTTAAGATATCTATTTTCACATTACTACAGATTGGCATATTGCCATAGCCGTATTGGTGGTGTCAGCAGTCCTCGGGTATCGAATGATACAACCTGAGTATTCCAGTGAGACCTTTCTACCGATGACGTCCAGAGTGAGCGTTGGACAACCTGTCCCATCCACTTATTTCTGAGAATGACAACAAATCCAGGACAGAAGGTGAATGGTGTTAGTCATACCACAAAGGTATCACAATTTCTTTGTTAAATGCCTTGATCTTCTAACAATACTAATTTTGGCATAGTCAGGTGTTTATGATATATCACAGATTCAGGTAACTTTCTCAATCACCAATGTTGGGTTGATATTCATCATCTCGGAAGCTGTTATCCAGTTGGTTGACTGAATCTTACCGTTATTATTAAACTATACACAGTAGACTCCCTAAGTTGCTGTGAATAGTGACAATAGACCAGTAAGATACAACCTTCCGAGATGATGCACATTGGCAGACAATCTTGGTTAATACCTTGGTTCAAAATGTATTACAGGGGAAGTTCACCAAGGATGATTTTTACATATGTGCTAGTTTTGTGGTCACTTACCCCGGAAAAGATATTTTCGCCATTTATAACTTGCGAGATTTTTTACAAAAACCGATAGAAATAGTACAGGAAGTTGCCCATGTAATTTGAATCATGGGAAAAAGCGCCAAGCTTGGAGCTTGCATAATGTGATATGGCAGGGACCATTTTCCCATAGGTATGGCATTGTCCACTCACCCATGCTTAAACCAGACTGTGCGTATTTACATAACTTTTGTTTATATTTGGTATCCTCCCATAAACGATGATTCACTTAAAATAAACTGTCCACTGTCAGATCTTGTGTTGCTGTTTACTACCGTGTTACTGTGAGTGGACAATGTGGGGGCCATACCCGTCCGGAGATGGTCCCTTCCATATCACATTATGCAAGCCCCAAGCTTGGAGCTTTTTTCCCATGATTCAAATTACATGGGCAACTTCCTGTACTATTTTTATCGTTTTTTGTAAAAATCTTGCGAGTTATAAATGGTGAAAATAGTTTTTCCTGGGTAAATGACCACAGAGCTACCACATATATAAAACTCATCCTTGGTGAACTTCCCCTTTAAACTCAAAGTGCCTACCATTTTAGATTCACTGAAACGAATAAATTTGTGGTTTGTACTTTTTCTTCCACTTTGAACATCTCATAGATTGTAATGCACAAAAGAATACACAAGAGAACCTAGTTACAGGATAGTTACATTGGAATGGATAAATTTGGCTGGTCAGGCGACAAGTGTCCCCTAGAGTAATGGTTTGTGCTTTTTTTTCAATCCTTTCCCAGAAAGTGGTTAACTCCATGGAAAACTGAAGAGCAGTGATTTCCTGTCGGGAATTGCCAAAGAATTCATCGGCCAAAAAGATGTCACTTGTCACCTGCAGTTACCTGATGGAGAAATTTTCATTACATTGCAGTAGTAGGGAAGCTTCTCTCAGAGAGATTTTGTGAACTTTTTTGCTATAGGAATGAACAATATTCCAAACAAGACCTTTACATGTCACCATAGATTTCTGTGTGTAATACCCGACAATTTCAGCAGGTAGTTTCTGTACTTCACCAACTGAGATGATTCTGTATTTTGTACAACAGTTTGGTCATCTATCTACATTTGATTCAATTCTGTCAGATCTGCTGTCCAATTTCAAAACCCATGATAAGCTAACGAAATGATGGGTGGTAACATCGAGCCATGTCATGTGGTGATAGTCATCGTGGTTCAAAATGTTCAGATCAGTCTGTGTACTGTTCTTGGCCACAAACAGGAAATGTCTAATACAGAAAAAAATTATCACTCTTATTATTGAGAAATTCAAAGTGAGGGTACATGTCAGTGTTGAGGAGACCCTCAGCTTTGTATGCATATATGGATGTCAATCTTATTTTTCATAAAACACAAGAGTTGCAATCAGTAATGAATTTGGACAAGAACAGCTTATCATCCCTCACCATCACTGAGGGTGTCTTTGTAAGAGTGCCACAAGATTGTATCATTGTGAAGTTTTGAGACACAGAGAATAAAAAAAGTGAATAAAAGACTTGACATGTGCATTGTGTTTGTGTTATATAGTCATATCCCCATGCTGAACAATTCAAAGGACAGAGTTGCCAATGAACATTCAGTGAACTGGGATAACCATGGACAACAGACTAGTTGCAGCTCACAGCACCTGCAAGTTTCCCAGATGTCAAAGGGGGATATTNTCACTTTATTTTCATAAGTATTTGTCCTGTCAAAATGCAGTTTCAGTGTTCAGAAATATTCTGGGAGATAAAAATGATTTGCTGAATGATTTCGTTCACTGAAGTCATTTTACTGTAAATCTGAACACAAAAGTATGATTATCTGTCATATAAACATCTTGACCTGGCAACTTTGATGCGGAGTCTTATTGTAAATCAAGGTCACCGAGGCAAATGAAGAATTCCTATTACTCACATATTAGAGATGTAGCAAGTTTTGTCATGGAAATCATTTAACAGTTACCTGACTGTAGACTACTTGTTACCATGAAAAGTGAAATTATACTTTTAGGTGAAATTCCAATGTCATTATTGTCAACAACTGAACTTTCAAATACCCTATTTGAATCAAGTACATTTGTATCAATTTTCAAACGCCTATAAAAGCACAAATTAGTTTAGCATTGTAAAAAAATTATTCATGGTTTTCTCACAGACTCCAATGTATATAGTGAATGGACATTTCAGTGAAATTCCCAAATCCAGTTTCTGGCGAAGACATCCATTTGTTACCACCCTAGTCTAATTGAGTACATCGATATTAATAATCGAGAGTACATAAATACACAGATTTATTTTTGTAATGAAAAAAAAAATAGTTTCCTCATAGACCCATGTACAGTGAATCTACATTTTGGTATAATTCCAAAATCCAATTTCTGGCAATCACATCCATTTTTATCCACCCTATTATAGTTAAGTTCATAAATATTAATAATCGAGAGTACATTGAAATACACAGGTTTACCTATTTTTGTATTGGAAAATAATTATTCATAGTTTCCTCATTTACTCCAATGTATAATGGACAAACATTTTTAGTGAAATTCCAAAATCAGATTTCTGGTACACATAATATGCACCATCATATTCTAATCAAGTACAATTATGTTAATTATTCAACGTCTGCATATGCACAAGTAAAGCACGTTTTTCGTTGGAAAAAAAATATTCGCAATTTTATCATCAATTTTTTGGTGCGATGGGTAGTGGGGTTCACTTATTTTGACTGATGTACAGGAAGATTTTGCCAGCCCACCCCCGGCCATAATAACTGAATGCTCCCTAATTGAATAATACAAATAGACTCCTTAAGATGCTGTGAATTGTGACAATCGACCAATCAGATATTACCTTCTGAGCCTGGAGCACATCTGCAGGCAAAAATTACTCGCCATGCAAAATATTGGCTTAGAGTAACACATAGGCCAAAATTTTACTGACAATTTAAATTCAAAATGGTTAAAATATTGGGGAATCGTCTACAACACTAACCTTACCAATCATTCTTAAGGTCCTCACAAGCATCCAATCAGAACACCCTGGAGATATTTCGCTGCCCCAAAAATAGGTTAGCGAAAACCTTCCTTGAAAATGTAGCTTTGCATAAAGAGAAGACCAGGTTAATTGTAGGAATGGCACCAAAGTTCCTTCTGTCTCCATTGCAAATGGACACAAATTCTGAAAACTGAACCAATCCGCACATCTTGTTCTCTGATAGTTTTAGGGAAATCGTCAACATCACCATGCGAGGTGAACCCTGGGATGAAATATGATGAGGTAGATGTGAGAAAAGAAGGCTGTCAATTTAAGGCCAGGTGTTAATTAATATAACAACCAGCCGAGGTAGTACAAGGGGCCGGGGACGGGGAAATTGCATCCTTTCCAGCTTGAAAGTTACACCGTCGAGAAAATTACCATCTTCCAGAGGGCGCTGTACTCCGTAACAATAAATTTGGCACGCCTATTTGAAAGTTATGTAATTGAAACTATTTCCACACACAAAGCTCGCTTCATTGAACACCATTTCATAGTGCTCAATGAAGCAGAAAGGACTGAAAGTTAGGCAGTTGCTGAAAGGCAATTGAGCGTCAGGAAACAACATTAGCGGCGGCGAAAATTGAGTGAAAATAGAAATGGGCGAATGGTGTGGTGTTCTGAAAGTGTTTTGGCCAGAAGAAGAAAGACATCCTGACAGGGATGAAAAAGTTGTTGATTACAAGTATCAGATGTGAGAAAACAAATCGTAATACGAAGGGTATAGTCCAGTGCAGCGCCTCCCACCCCCTCCCCCGGGCAATTCTTTGAGACACACCTTGATGAAGCTGGTGACAGAACTCTGGCTTTTGACGAGAAGTTAAGCAAAATTTGTTTCCGACACCTTGACTTACACTAGAAAAATCCGCCGACCAAAGATATTTTATTCTCATTTTCAAATCATTTCGTGCAAATCATCGAAATTTTACCGTATTTTATTGGTCCCTGCCAAACAAATTCCCCAACGTACCCTTCCCTAGTTTTCTGATGCACATGTTATGTTATCTGAAAAACACAATTTTATTTATTTGGCCTCGTGGGCACACCATTCATAACGGCAGTGATTTCATTTCCAACGGCAAAACACCTTAACTAAATTGTATCGTAAACAGTGAGATTGGGGTCGATTCACCAACCTCTGTCATTTCGTCTGAAATAGGAGACGGTAAAGATAAGATATAGTCACTGACAGCGTTCTGGATCAGAATACAGCAGGAAATGATAGCCCATTGCTTTAACTTGCCCGCCCGCCGTATGTAAAGATATATTTGTCTGGGCGTGCGAAAGTTTACAGTTACCCGCCCGATGGAAATAATATCCAATTTTGGGAGACAGGGTATACATCACTGTCATCAGTGTAAATGTAAGTGATACACAATTAGGCGTCATTGATGACACATGTAAAATCTGACGCATTTGAAACGTAAATCCTTGTTTTTTGTGTCAATCCCCCTGCCCCCTGAAAACGATTGGTAACTCGACTTTGACGCGAAATTGGTTTCAAGAAAACAGTGTTGTTTATTATGCATGGAGACTACCAACTAGTCTTTCACAGACACGTTTTCCAAAATCTATACATGAATATTGATAAACCAACTTTATGCTCTGACTTTTTTTGCTGCAGCAGAATCCTTTTTTTACGTTTTTTACGCGTGAAGGCGAATATGGGTCAAAGCCCACCTCAACCCCGAGCATTACGTTTCTGCTGCATCATCTCTATCATCATCGAATTCGAAGGCCCCATACTATTGCAGACACATTCGTTTGTACAGGCAACTTTTCAAAGTTACCTGCCTTGATGTTCAGCTGCTATTTTACACGAATTCTCTACACTGCCTTCAGTCATTAGTAACCTAGTAAGTCATAAGGGAAAGAATGAACAGTTTAACGTTCTCAAGGAAACTGCGTTTAGTTTGCATCCAAAGGTCTGTACTCATGTTTTATTCGTGCCCAGAAATGTAATGTTCCAGTCGATCGAAATATTTACACGATCAATTCTTTGTGAGGGCAGTGGACTGTCGTTCCATCACGCTTCCTCGTGTGTCGAGGGACCGAGGCTGAGTGATGTGATTTTGAAAAGCAGAACATGGATCCAGTAAAGGTAACATGAATTGTCTTCGACTATTTATCGAACGGCTTGGTTTTGGTTGATGAGCAAATCCATCACACAAAGTGCCAACAGCAAAGCAAACACAGAATTACCTCATAGTGGTTTGAGAGCAAACTTTGACAAGGACACGTAATCAACTGAAACCGGTTCTGTGAACTTACATTTTAATAACATTTACAGTGGGTTTCAGTTGGGTGCCAGGACTCTGTGTGTTAGACAGTTTTAGATGAGAAAGCATCTTCTAACTTGTTTCCAGAGAAAGTGCACCAAATTTGATGAACCTTTGTCCAGATATTGGCCACACAGAGTTCTAATAGCGCTCAAAGACACATGACAGTATTGTGCCAATTATCTGTTAATTTGCATATTTAATGAATATTCATATTTTAGGTGATATATTTAAATAATAACACACGCCAGCAAGGGCAAGATCACGATTTGTTGCCCGCCCAAGGGATGGTGCTCATGACGGTAATATTGATGATGCCCGAGCCGAAGCGTAATGAAACTTGATGAAGGTACAAACGTTTAGCTTAAGGGACCGTTCAGTTTTTACGGCCTGGGGGGGGGCCGGCAAAATCTTGTCGTCGGTGTTCAAAAAAATATAGACCCCCCTGCATTTTTCGTGAAGAAAAGATGAC
>LD349252.1:248991-265984 GCA_001465055.1 Ptychodera flava | reverse complement strand
ACGTAATCAGAACAATAAGAATATTTTGAAATCCAACGAAGTTTGTTGAAGGAAAGCTTCACAATAGAAGTAATTGAAAGAGACACACTTTCATATTCTTGTTTTTCCAGCTTGACTAATTTAACAAAAACATATATGTAGTAAGGTTCGATTGAAATGTGGTGCTTTTATTTTACGGGTTTTCTGGGGTTTTTTTTCCGTTTCTCTTAAGTTTGCGCCTACGGGATTTGTTCCTTCGCAACCTGACTGTTTGAAGCCATAGATTTTCATTTATTTTTAGCGTTCACGGATGTTTTTCTTTTTCACAGACACAGGTAAGATAAATCCAAAACTTGATTAAATTTCCAAAAGTGAGAATGCATTAATATCTCACAATAACTTCACAAACACTACATCTACTTACAATTCTCCCTGGGGACATAATGGTTTCTGTCTACGGTTCAATAAAACATTATGTCAGCGAAAGACTTTTGATGCTGCCAAACAGAATGCACTGTGTTGTCTATAGTTGTGCAATCAGCTTGCAATTCGTAATCTGGAAAGTCGAACAAAATAAATAAATCAAAAGGGTAAATGATCCAACCACCTTTTATGAGAAAAAGACACCTTGGATTTAACAGATTAAGAAGTACTAAAGCAGTCTCTGAAAGGGACAAAGTGACTCTTTTTTGGACTTTTTTCCATGAAAGTTACATGAAAAGTAGTCTGTGTTGTTTGACTTCTTGAATCATGCTGAAATACTGGTCAACTGTGCACAACCTCAACTCTGCTTGCAGCCAGACAAGATTAAACACTCAGTGAGACATTTTACGGTCTGTACAAAATATCGAGTTTAAACGTGTAAGTGTACAACTCTCACCAGGCATGGCTGAACGTACACTAGTACTATTACATAAAGTTTTGATTTCATGCAAGTTTTTGTAATCAAATCTTAATTGGCGGTGTCTTTCATATAGATTAGAATAGCAGCTTTCCCTTACATTGTGGCAGTGCTTGATTAATTGTATTAGAAAAGCAAGTCGGAACAGAACAAATCCATTTAATCCGGAGGTCACAAACGAAATCATCTGTTTGCATTCAGCAAAGGGGTAAATTTTAACACTTTTGCAGTTATTTACCGTCGCCATTTTGTACTCTGAGTGACTCTATGCGAGTATTCAATGTTTCTTCATATTACAACAAGGTCTAAAAGAGATCTAGACATTGTACCTTTACATAACAACAAATGACTTCAATGAATGATCGTACGTACATGTTTTGGAGAGATGGCGTTATATTCCCCGACATCATGCAAAGCATTCTATAGAAATCGGAGAGAAAAACAAACTATAAGTTTTGTTTCATACTAATTTTGTAGTTATGGTCATTTGATACGAATTTCGATGTGGCATAAAAACCGTGCATTTTGCATCCCAATAGTTTTGGGTAAGTTTGTGAGGGGTGGTCTAATATAGCTTAGGAGGGCGGATGTTACAATGTGAACATGCACGTTCGGTCCCCCAAAATTTCCGTATTTTCAGACGAGGCACCACACCTTTAGACGGCGCAATCATCAAATTTATATATATATATATATATATATATATATATATATATATATATATATATATATATATATATATATATATATATATATATATATATATATATATAAATGACCAGTCGTTCAAAGTTCTGATGGCCTATCCCTAAGAGACCGCGATGTGAATTAGCTTGGCAATCTTCAATGACGAATGCATTTGCAGTTCAAATTAAATGTCGTAACTTCAATATTGAAATTTGATGTAGAAATGTAATTTCAACCTGTCGTCTGATTTACAACGTGCGAGACATTCCGCTCTATATCGAAGCTTCATCAAACCATATACATTTTCTGATAAAGTATTTGCCGGTTGCACTTTAATTGGTTATGTTCACACTGTGTTTGCCTATGGTAAACTCGAGTCTAAAATGTAAATTGTGTGTGTATGTGTTATGGATATTTTCACTTACTATACACTGTACTCGGATATAAACGGTCTGTATCTTGTGAATAGCCTTATATACTGAATTGAAAATGCATTCTTATTTGACTACGATTATACAATTATAGTATATAAAATGATCTGTTAACAATTTTCTGCATTTATAGGTTGTCTCAATTACAACTCACGTAAATGGTAATGAACATCGATAGAGTTTTGCAAATACAGAAAATCTCCATATACTATCGTTCGGCCAAAAAGATAGAAAAAGGAATAAAAATATGTGAACACAGCCCTGATAAATACAACAACAACAACAACAACAACAACAACAACAACAACAACAACAACAGCAACAACAACAACAACTGTAATATGAACAACAACGATAACAAAATATACAATTATGTGCATTTCTTGCATTTTACATTTTGAACATTGACATATTTATGTGTTGACTATTTTCTATCCCCCCAAAGGTGCACAGGTGACAAGAGTAAATAAAGATTAACTTTGAATGTCAGGATCATCAAGCTCTTCCAGTGTCTTCACATAGTATTTTGAGACTGTAGATGTGATTGACTTTTTACCTGAACTTGGAATTTCAACTTGACATTTGAACCTATCTTTTTATTTTTTAACTGCGATACCATCTCAAATTGCTGGTATTATTTAATATGTCGGTGTAACAGTTGTTCTTCGACATTACTTTTGTACTTATCTCTCTGCAAGCCAGGACAGCAAAGCTAACTACCTGCACTTGATACCAACAGCTGAGAATTTGTAATCTGCAAATCGCCATGTATAAGTTTATTCGTCGATACAATGGGTTCACCAGCGCGAGACAAAGTTGAAAATACCTATTTCCAAATCTGTACACAAAGACGAACACCGTTGACTAATCGTTGGAAAGTGCTAAACTTTAAAGCCGAAAAGGACGAGCAAGGAAGAAAAAGAGAAGTACATCCCTATTCAGGCTTTCTCTCGACTGCGCAATTGCGCAAATTGCGCATTTCGAGCCATCTGATGATGGTGACCCAAGCGCATAGTGTAGTGACCTGGTAATTTGCTGTTGCCTCTGCCCCCTAAAATGTCAAATCTGCTTCCTAATGGGGCAGAAATTGCCACCTTCAGTGAATAATCAGAGAAAACACTGCCTATTAGAGGAACACTGCCTATTAGAGGTAAACAATAACATATACTACGGGAACTATTTTTGCATTGCTTTCAGTAACCTTGAGGTAAGACTTGTCAACAGCATGAGAAGCAATTCGATGAAATACATTTTATTCACTAAAAACTTCATTTATGCATCGTCAACTTTAGAACAGGCTGTGGTGATTATGGAGGGAGGGGAGGGAGAGAGAGCGGGTAGATAGATAGACAGACATACACAGACAGACAGACAGACAGACAGACAGACAGAAAGAGAGGGATACAATGAGTCACTGCTGTTGTTACTTTTAGTAGACTTTTGAACGTAGCAAGACAAATGATGCGTCTAAATATTGACGAGTTTCACAATTTTAAACAGAAGTTAGTATTTTCAGAGCAATTTGAGAATCTTGCTATCATAGTAGGTGTGAGAGTGTTTGACTCCTTTAGCCGTTATCACGTTTTCCCAGACTGCCACCTTTGACGTAACCGTAGCCATGGCAACAGTTTCTCTCTTGCGTATGGATATCGGATTAAGAGCAAAAATGAATATCAGATATCATACAGTTACTTTTAATAGGCTGTAACCTTTGCAGACGGTTCAAAGCTGAAAAATATTGATTTGATCAGTAGTGCTGTTGGCCCACGTTATCAGTGAATTTACATTAACAGAGAATAAACACCGTTACTGTGACGAGTAATGGATGTATAATCCATTCCAGCAACGTTTGCATGGTGTGCCTGATCAGATTTGATTCTTGTTTACAGTTTTTAGTCGCTTGACTGCATAATCAATTGATGAATTGACTAAAAACCTACCAACACAGTTATGTTCGAATTGGCAGAAAGAGTCATGAATTGTATGTATGTATGTATGTATGTATGTATGTATGTATGTATGTATGTATGTATGTATGTATGTATGTATGTATGTATGTATGTATGTATGTATGTATGTATGTGTGTGTATCTATCTATCTATCTATCTATCTATCTATCTATCTAATCTATCTATCTATCTAATCTATCTATCTGTGTGTCTGCTTGTTACTTATGTAGGCATGTATGTGCGAGTATACGTTTATTGGATGTCTTTGAAGGTGCGGCGATTTGCCGAGATTAGACAGCAATGTGAATCCGAATCAAGTGATTCATTTGTCCAATCATGAAAATGTGTTAATGCGGCCAACGGTAAGGTGGGCGAGTATTAGCAGACAATACAGATATGCGACGAGGGCTTTGATTAGCAATTGAGCCTCTGGTGACGATTATTAATTTTTTGTAGTTCAGAGTTGCACCAATCAGTATATTAAGGTCGTCACAGAACAAAGTGACGCCGAAAGAAACACAGGTGTGGTTCTTTGCGTTTATCAGGGTTTTCATTAATAACTTTACAAATGTCAATGAACCCACCCTACATATTTTATAACCCCATCCCTCTTGACAAGATAAATTACAACTTTCCTTGACTGGGTCTACTTATAGATACCAGCAGTCTATACATTGTTAGAGTCCCAGGCTGGTGTCAACAATTTGTAGTTGCTAGAGTGATTGACTGGATTCCCGCGAGGATGGGCTTTCGGCTTTCAGATCTTCTGCCGAACAACTGATCCCAGCACACTCAAGTTCTTTTGATAATAATCAAATTGAAGTTCATGCGAGATCAATTAGTGTAATTGACTAGTGACATTTTGTTGTTGTCGAAGTGACTTTCATGCAATTTGATTCCGAGTTTTGTTTCAGTTCAAATCTTCGTCAGAGTGATTTTTATGTTTTTCTCATCTAATCTGCTTGTACGTCTACCCCATAACTGTTATCTTGGCCAATATAAAACAAGCCAACAAAACAAGACACTGTCGAGTTCATTCAAACTATAACGATTTCAAAGTCACATTATGTAGCTGATCTACAGATCAAAAGCTTTTCAAAAACAACACCTAGATGATTGCGCATGCAGATTAAAATATAACAAAGCAATACGCGACGATGTCACCAATGTATATTGCGGAGTCACCTGACATCGAGTAAAGGTTTTCACGTTTTTCGATGGCTTATATAATTATTTCACTGGAAAATGGGACAGATACATCACTCCTACCAAAGGGCATGTTCTGGTAATCAGACTTACCGAGCTTCAGACGTGCCGACAGTTAATCTTTTTGTACACTTTTCACACAGAATTAGATTTCATGAACTTCTTCAACAAATTTAAATTGATTTCAATAACGTCATGATATCCAATCTTTACTTTCTTCAGCAAGTATTATCTACGTAGCTCCACATTTATATCTTGTAAGTTTAAAGAGAGAGAGTCGTAGGAATTGCGTTCCAAGGTTATAAACACTGTATCCAAGGTGCTATGGCGATTTATGACATTTTAAAGCAGTGTACATCGTAAAATTTAAATGTTGCAGCTAAGTTGACGTGGTACATCTAGATATCGCTCATGAAATACATTGTTCGTAAACAAGAAAGTTGCACAGACGCTGTACCGACGACCCCCTCCCTTTAACGTTTAAAAATCTATCTTCAAATTTTGCAGCAAACTTTAAAAAGTTGCCCTAATTCCTATCATAGAGGCTGCAAAATGCGTGACAATACGCATTTTGGCCACATGTTCACATGTTCATCTTTTGATTATTTGCGTATGAAAATATAGCTGACCTTAAATTGCTGCGGAATTCGGTAAAAATTTTAAATAATGCTATCATCTTCATAAAAAACGGTAAGTCCTACAAGAATAAAAAACAAACGTCTGCCCGTCAGATGATCGAACGCAAAACATAGGAGTTCAAACAAAATCTCCGTGACTAGCATCGTAGAGATGTGTGTTAAGGGAAACACACTTGACAATATTATTTATTTATTTATTTATTTATTTATTTATTGTGCTTGTGTGTTTGTTCATCAAATTCTTTGTTTTTATGGCCTGAAATCAGTAGATTTCACGCACTTATTTTTAATTTCAGTGTTTGGAAAGTTTGAAGTTGGAGATTATGATAGAATGAAATCTGCTTCTTGACAAGACTCGCTGAGATTAGCACACGCCCAACAGATGTATCATTTAAAAATGTATTGGGTTCATCATGAAGTTCAATCTCCGCACAGAGCTTGTAGCAAGCAGCGTGGACAATTAATAGCCTAGGTTGTCTGACCAATAGGGCGTGCGGTCAACGACTCATGAGAAGACTCTCTAGCTAAGTTAGAATTATCCACGCCGCTACAATCTTACCGTTATAATTGAATAATACAAATAGACTCCCTAAGTTGCTGTGAATAGGGAAAGAGATATAGGAAGGAGTTTCTTAAGGCCCCCACTCCAAATATTTTTCTTAGGTAGTACACACAACACTTTTAAGTATGCTAACCTTAAAACTAACCCTAACCCTAATTCTAAACCCCTCCAAAAGTTGTATTTGATGTGCTTCTTCCAAGGAAAGTCCAGGGGGCGGGGGCTAAAGGAACTCCCTCCTAATGTGCAGCGTGCTCGGAAGTTTATATCTGATTGGTCGATTGTCACTATTCACAGCAACGTAGGGAGTCTTTTTGTATTATTTAATTATAACGGTAAGGTTCAGCCACCCAATTGGATATCAGCTTCCGAGACGCTGCACATCAGCCCGGAACTCTTGCCGAGATATCACCGTCAATTTTGTCGGTCTTCATGCCGTTAGTTACCGCCGTCGGTCATCTCAAAAACTTTCTGAACCCTTAACGCTTCATGATAATTATTCAAAGTGATACCCATTCAAATCAGTGACATATCAGGGCCTACATCTGTCACAGTCGATGACACATCGGCTTATTCATAAGTCTGTCCTCTCGTACGCTGTGTACGGGATTCGATACCAAGACGAATGTAAGAGAATATGTCGCCGAAGGTAGACACCAGCTGTTTTCTTCCAATTACCGAATGATAAGAACACCCCGAAGACGTGCCATTGTGAGCGAGACACAGAAAGTGTTTCGTCAGCAGGTGTTCCTTGAGAGAGAAAGGAATAAAAAAGAACATCATTTGTCAGAACGATTTCTTCAAATGGCTTCGCGTTACAAATCTCAATGGATACTATTCATTCCGCTGTTTCTCAGCGGAAAGATCAATAGATGTGTGAGTGTATCCCCAGGACCATCCCCAATCATCATGGTTTATCTCTCTACACGAGCGCTTATGTTTGCCGCGGCGCAACAGAGTAACTATGAGGTTTCTTATGTTAGGTAAAGAAGACATTACAGATCAAAAAAATTGCACCTTCCTGTTTTCCTCTAAAAGTTCTAAGAGTGAGCGACGGAAAATCTGGTTAATCGACCCCAAGCATTTTTTAAATGACTGGATAATTTACACCGCACTTGATGTCATCTTGGAAACACCATTTTAAATGTATTGTTTTATACATTTCGCCAGAAAGATCGGGTCAAAAAGAAGGCACATGTTTGGGACATTGGCTAAACTTTATCTACAATGCACTTGAAGACGCATGGCTTCGATTCCCTACCAATTGATCCGCATAAAGCTTCTTATACTTACGTACTTGTGAATTATTAAACATTCACTGAGTGGCGGACAAGGCAGCTGCAGGATTGGCCGGAAGGTCATAAGTTCACATCTTGTAAAGTTACGCATTTCATGCTTGCCGAAGCATAAAGCCTGGTTGCATGGCGTTATGTAAAACGTATACCTCCCAGCTTCGGAGATGGGATGTTGTAAAAATGTGCAAACAGATGCAAACTGAATGCGCTGCCGCGCCTTTATTTTTTAGAATTTCATAAGAGGACACTCCGTCAGTTTATTGCGCAAATTGGTAAACGTGACGCGTGTCCCCACAATGCTGAAATCTATCGAAAGGTGGAATTTGGCAGATCGGTAGCGAAGAAAGATAAGTTCTTCCCCGATGATAGCCGAAAACTACAGGTATCACCGAGGCTTATGCTATCCATGGCTGTCTGGAAGATTTCTACGATGAATATCACAAAAATTGAGGGACTCATAGTTAGAGCTAACCCTACTATATTAGGCTGCTGTGGTTTTTGTTTAACGCGTAAAGCCCGTGCAAGACGTTTCATTCCTTCAAAAGTACGGCAGATGTTATTAATGCTACAGTTTTCTCCTTGTTAGATTACTGTGATTAAAACTGCGTTTTTACTTTGAAAAGCAGCCAACTGTGGGCTAAAGAAAGCCGATCTTGTGCCTAATGCAAGACTCACACAACTGACTAACAATTCAAGAAACAGATGGCCATAATTTTCCGAATCTCGTCTCAAATATATATTCACAACAAAGTTGCACCTTATTTATTAAACCTTTGTCCAAATGTTATTAAAGAATTGTTATCACTCCAACACCCGAATAACCACATTCCTAAGGCACACCGCCCTTTATTAAGTTACCATACATCTGTATTTGCAAATACACTTAACAGTCAAATTAGTTTTTTAAACTTGGTTACTAAATTTTCTTCTGGTTCATTTGCTTTTATGTTGGCATTTATTTTTCTCTTTTGATGCCACTTTTATTTGGTTATTTTCCATTTTGCAATTTTCTGTATGTATTTGCGTTGTTTTATGTATTGTCATTCTTTCATGTATTTTATTCACTTTAAAGAAATAAAATGAAATGAAATATTTAATTTAATTCAAGATCAGACAAAAGAGCATGTAGAATGAACCTCTCTACTTTCCTATGTTAGTACGGTCATTCTAAGATGCCTGCCAAAAGCAGATGCTGAGTTAGGATCAGAATAGAAGATCATGTGACCTGCAGGTCAAACGCAGATTTGTCACTACACATTCTGGCCATTCGACGAAAAGAAGGTTTCGATAACATAGGTAAAATTCAAGGCTGGCCTGCAGAGTTTATTCAATATCTGAAAAGACTTACCGGGCGTAGTATTTAAGAATGGATCTCTTATCTTCGCTATGTCAGACGAGCCTTAAAGGGAGGGGGTCCTCCCGTCTGTTGCCGCGCGTATGGGACACATACTAAGGGTTTGTTGCTATGAACAATACATGCCAACATCCAAAATTTGAAAATAGCGATTGTATCGAAAAACTGGAACGTGACCATAAAATCCACTGAAGAATGTAACAGGGACCTGTGTTAGGGTTAAGGGTCAGGGTTAGGGTTAATGGTTCAAGTTGAATGTGCAAATACCTCTACACGATCCGGAACTTTTACCTTAACCCTAACCCTTACCCTAACCGATAATCCTAACCTCCCAACAAAATCAAAAATGTTCCCCGGGTCACGTGATCCTGATGGGATATTCTTTAGTGGATTAAATGGTTATTTACACCGAAACGAGTCGAAGCAGCTTCACATTATTGAAGGCACGTAACCCAAGTTTATTTGGCAAAGTCTTACTGTGATTTGAAAGCTACAAAACTTGTGAACAACGAACATGCATCAAATGCAGTTATTACCAATTCTTGGAAGAGGCAATGTTTTAACAAGAAAGTCGCGCAGCTGCAGACGGTACAAACCCCCCTCCCCCCCCCCCCATGAGCTGTGCTGACCAATTTCATTAAAATCTTACAAGCCATCCTTGCAGAATAGACTGCTAACAAAAATCATTAGTTATGCAAATGGCATTGCTTCATTTCAGCCTCAACGGAGGACGATGAGTTCGATGATCTCGGTGTAATCAAAATCAATGCCAAAATGATTATACTAAATTCAAAAATTACAGGTATATGACCTTACTCAGAAACCTTATCGCTACCCTGAAGCCTTGATTCTGAGCATAACTAAAGAAAATATTTGTGCTACCGAGTTTATATCATCCAACTCGCCAAGTCTATCTTGCGATAGTCATTTTTTCACATACTGCGTCTTCTTCCCCGCGGTGAATGATTACTCAAATCACCAGATTACAACCACCACTGACTAAGAAGCTCTGCCAAATAGAATTTTTCGCCAAATATTTTGACAAGATGTTCTACGGTTATGCTCTTCAAGTCGGTCAGACATGCACTTGCTGAAAAATACGTACAGCAGACATTTGACCCCATATGCAACACGGGAGCTCATCACTTAATTGGAAACGATGTAAAACGGGGGGGGGGGTACGATTTCAGAAATCCCTACCCCTTAGACTAAATAAAAAAGACTGAATTCGATTTTCGACCTATCGGTCTGTCATCGATTGATGAGTCTTTCAAAATATAAATGACAGTGAATCCTAGAATAGATGTGGTGAGAAAAGACCATGGCCCCCAAGGTTACAGTAGTAGCGTGATAAGTCCAAAGACTTATCATGTTACTGATGTATGCAACACAGATTCAAAATATGCCCAAAGGACATCCTAACAGCCGATGATGACGGTGTTGTAGCTCATTTCCGTGTGTGGAAATACAGATGATGATGATGAGTTTCCAAAAAAACAGACATGTAGCTGATTCAGGAAGTTTGAACAAATTAAATGACACGCGTCATTTTATTATCACCAAAGCCGTTACTATAATGGTGTAACGTTTACAAATAGCTGATTAAATCGTGTTTATATTATAAAGTTAACCTTAAAAGTTTCCAAAAATATCGACTCCTTCAAAGAGACATATCCTTTCAATGTTTTTAACTGTGGATGCTAATATCTATAGCGCATTTTCAATTTTGTTCATGGAACCGCAAAAGATGACGCAAATTACCATGGCAACGAAAATATCACGTGTCAAACACTATCAATCTAAGACGATGTTTTTGTCTTCCGAGACAATTTGATAACGAAAAAAGCTATTTCAATTTAAAGGTGAAGTTTTGCAATAGGAACCATCATGATGGACTTGAAACTTAGTATTAAACTTGAATTAAGAATCATAGTAGTATAGAAGTACCGTTTCTGGGTATTTTTTTTCTTGAACCCCTCTTATTTCACACCTTTCTGTGTAAAACATCCAACTAATATGTTTCAGTATTCCTTTGAGTATGGGCAGGCTAACACAAACATTATTTATTTATTTATTTATTTATTTATTTATTTATTTATTTATTTATTTATTTATTTATTTATCCAATGGCTTGGTGAATTCTTTAAGTCAGAGATACACTTGAAGCAAAACTATCAAAAACTGCAAAAACAATGGTAATATTTAGCAAAGTTCAAGTTATTTTACCAAAAATATTGAAAATTCAATAATGAAAACTAACTCTAATAACGAGTATTGTAATGAGTTAGAAATCCTATACAAAATTAAAAGATGGAGTTTGATAAAAAAGCTTGATCAAGAATTTCTATTTCTAAAGAATAAAACATATATAAAGCCTGCTGATTCTGTGGTTATGTCATTTTTATAGTTCTCTATGTAATAACTTAGCAAAGGTATTTTGTTTTGCTTTTTCTGTCAGTGAAACTTCTGTACAAGTTCAAGTCAAATACAAGCAAGTAAAGGCGACCATGTGAAAACTGCAATTGGTAATGTGTTGCTCTTCTATGCACACTTAGCTTTATGAGGTCATTTTCAGTGATAGGCCTGTATCGTAACGATGGAACGAGATGCCTTTATCTGGCCTATTTTTCACATTGTCAGAGTATTCAGTGAAATGTTACTCGTGCAATCTTTTAGGGTTCAAATTATTCATATTACCTTGACACACCCAACACTCATACGTTGAAGTGTGTGAAATTTTTTCTTTTGGGAACTTACTGTTAAAAAACTAGTATTACCACAGTAATGTATTCCACAGTGAAGTCCATTGTAGGGTCATGTCTGTTGACTTTTGCTTTCGCCTTGTATTTCGACGAAGAACATGACACTGTATCTGGGAAGGAAAGGCAATTTAATAATCAATTTAATAACCAAGATATTATATTAACACTGAATGAAAAACAATTACGACCAGTCGTGAACTTCTAACGAAAAGGGAATGCAACCACTTTCCCTGATTAAAGAAAATTTATGCCCAGGCCAATATAAACCGTAGTTTCTCCCAATGTTACAGCCTTCGGCAAACAAATCATGCCAATCATGTTGTTCTTCGGTGATGTATGGGTATCAATGTAAACTAAATTCGACTAACGTACGAATATCTCATGGCTTGCTGTTTCGTGTTACAAGAATATGAATCGGTACAAGAATCGGTATTATATAACGAAGTAAACAGATACACTTATTAATCTTTACTCAAAAATAGCTAGTTAACTATCACAGTCCTTTAAATAAAGATTGAAAATCACTTCTGTTAACAGAGATCTACAAACAGAATGTTACAAAGGAATTAAAGGTATACAGTCACCTGTAATCTAAATATGCCCATATATGATCAAAGGCGCGTTCCTTGGTATTCAAAATGTCCGTGTGAGGGCGCTGTTTTCAAAAAGCGGCCACCCGCTTAAAATCTGTGATTGGTTAGATTTTCTCTTTCCATGGTAACTGTGGTAAAATTAGAACAGGTGATAGCATACCTTTAAATCGTCATCACATAAAATGTATCTCAAATGACGTAATTTAAATATGATATCAAATGTTAATCAGTTGTTGAATATTGATTAAAAGAGAGAAGTATCCCACGTGACAAATCAACTGAGAGAATAAGAAAGTGTAATGTATATCGCAGGTACATGTAGCACAGTAGGTTAATGTAAAAGCAGACATGGAATCCAATGAACGTGATTGCAGTTCAGTAGTAGTAGTAGTAGTAGTAGTAGTAGTAGTAGTAGTAGTAGTAGTAGTAGTAGTAGTAGTAGTAGTAGTAGTAGTAGTAGTAGTAGTAGTAGTAGTATGGTAGTTTGATTACAGTGACATATGACATCACAAGAAAATATCCAGTTACACTAATTATAAGACGTACGTAAATGTGAAAAATTCTTCAGCCTAACAGGCTTACAAGTCACTTCAAAGCAAATTAAGCGTCATGAGAGGATCTCAAGACGCAAACAGTAATGAAGTAGATTACAACTAATAAACAATTTAAATCAATATCTCAATCATAGCAACCCATGGAAAGAAATATATACAGCAGACGTGGTGCCAACTAATTGAATAAAGTGTTATGTCTTTTCTGAAATGCTTTCCTGATTTTTGCATATCATCAAGAGAAGAAAACACCTGTCTTGTAAAATCTACCTCCTGATACAAGTGTTGACGATAATCATTATACATATGACAGTTACACATAAAATGCAGCCTTTCCTCACAAGCATTTAAATCACACAATCTATAAATACGCCTCTTTATAATCTCCTTCCGATAACGCCTCGTTTCAATTAAATATATAAAAGAGGAATTCCAAAGCGCAGCTGCACACAAAAAAGTCTTTCAGCCCTTGACATATCTAGTGACAAATATTTTTCCTAGCCAAAGTCAGTCTTGAATTTGGCAAATGTACGTAATTTTGGTTTATTTAACACATAAGTGTACCAATGATCGTTAAATTTGTTTTGTTTCATCTCTTGAATATCTTTCACATTACAAGGATAGATGTCATCTATTTCTAAATTTTCTAAAATGTCATACATTTCTGATGCCCAATTATTAATAGGTATTATCCCATAAAATAATTTAGATGTTATTGGACGCTGTTCGACCTTTGACCTCAAAGTAGTTCAGTTAAGGTGAATGAAGTCTAGTCAAAACACGGTCCACTTATGAGAAATAATGGTAATTAGATGAACTGAGATGTGTTCAATGATTGGGTTGAATTTTCGTTGAGTCCCTGTTCGGCACATTCAGCCAATAGCGCTGATCGCAAATGACGTCTCTGTTCTTTCTCATTAATATGCATAAATAAATTTTTGTCCGCATTTTCCGCATAAACGACGAATATAAAACCTGCGAGTGTTAGAATGGCTATTTAGCGTCACACTTATTCGTATGAATTGATGACTGAGACTACAAGCTGCAACAACAGCCGCGCATATAACGATAAAATTTGTCCGACTTTCAGCATAATTATCCGAAAGTCGCGCGCGTGCAGCTATATTTAGTAACAAACCCGAAATCGCGATCAACGCTATGTACCTAGAACGTACATGATCACATAACCACTTTCTGCGTATGGCATTCTGAAAACTACTGTTTTCAGCTTTTCCTGTAAAGTACGACTATATAAGGCGTATAATGACAAGGTTATTCACAAAATAACGATTTACGTCCTCGCACATCGCATGAAGCAGTGTCCTTCCCAGATCCCTGTTACTCCGACAATACCTAAGCTGTACTATACAGTGTACTCGGACATAAAAGCCCGCATCTTGTGAATAGCCTTATATACTGATGACTATAATAAACACAATAATATACGAAATGATCGGTCAACAAATTTTTCATTAGGTTGTCTCAATTACAACTCACGTAAGCGGTAATGAACATCGATAGTGTTGTGCAAATTCAGAAAATTTCCATATGTTATCGGCCTAATAGATAGAAAAGGGAATATAAATATGAGAACACCGCCCCGACAACAACAACAGTAACAACAACAACGACGACAACAACAACAACAGCAACAAAAACAACAACAATAACAACAACAACAACAACAACAATAATAATAATAAGAATAATTAATCTACGTGCGATTATGTATATTTCTTGCATTTTACATTTAGTATATTTTTTGATTTATTAATGTGAGCTTGTCAATTTAACTACCCTGACAAAAGGTGCAAGGGTGACATGAGTCAATAAAGATGAACTCTGAATGTCAAAATCATCAAACTCTTCCAGTGTTGTCATATAGTGTTCGGAGACTAGATGTAATTTACTTGTAAACTGAAGTTGAAATTTCAACTTGAAAATTGAACCTATCTTTTTATTTTGAATTGGAATACCATCTCTAATTTCTAGTATTAATAACTTTCTTGGTATTTTTTCCTCGACATTACTTTTGTGCTTTCAGCAAACTAATATAGCAAATGTTACTACCTGTTGATACAAAAACCTACGTTGTCAACCGCGCGAGACGCAATGTGATGAACTATATTTTAATCGTGCCACATTTAATCGTATTTGATTGAGAAGTTCATATGATGCATTTAAATACCGAAATGTACAGTGTTAAGGCTGCATTCACAAACACCTAAGGAGGGGGATTTCAGAGGGGGAACTTGAAAAATTTACAACATGTAAGGGGGATCTGAATGAAAACTCACCCTTGCAAAGGGGGAACTTAAAAAATTATTGAATATCAATTTTCTTTTCAAATACTTTTGGCACTTTCATTTCCTACCATTTCAATTTTCGGCGAGCCCTTCGGGCGCAAGTTTTAGGGTATATTAAACAATTTATTGATGATCCAAGCAGCCATGTAAGGTAAAAGATTTAGGTTGACAGGATTTCAACTTACCCAACCCCTCTGTTGTGCAAACTGTCCTCTATAATGACTAAAAGTTTCAACTTAACGTTTCGATAACAATTTGGGAGATAACTTATTTGATAACATTCTCCCATTGACAATACATTAGGTGTAGGTCAGCGTCAAACGCTAATGTTGCCGTATATACATTTTTATTTTCGAGGACTTTTACATAATTCAGACTATTTAGAATAGTGGATAGTGCCTAGCTTCAGGTCAAACATCCTTTGAATAACAATTTGGGAGATTATAACCTATGTGTCATTCGTAGTTTCCTCATAGACTACAATGTATGGTGAATCAACATTTTCAGTGAAATGCAAATATCAAATTTCTTGCACACAGATGCACTTGTAATCACCTTAGTCTAATCGAGTATATCAATATATATTATTAAACGTCTATGAATACACAGATTTTGCTAGTTTTGTATTGTAAAAATGTATTCATAGTTTCCTCATAGAATACAATGTATAGTGGATCAACATTTTCGGCGAAATTCCGAAATCAGTTTTTTGTGTACATATGAACATGTAACCACCCTCTCTTCTAATCAAGTATAATCATATCAGTTATTCAGGGTGAATATATGCACAAACATTGCAAGTTTGATTTTAGGAAAAAATATTCAGAGTTTTGTCTCAGACTCCCATGTATAGTGGATCAACATTTTCGGCGAAATTCCAAAATTAAATTTCTTGTACACATGTGCACTTGTAAACACCCCATGCTAACCAAGAACATTTGTGTCAGCTATACCAAACGTCTATAGATGAACGGATATTGCTGGTTTTATATCGAAAAATACGCGTTCATAATTTTCTCATAGACTACCATGTTTTTGAATCAACATAATCATTATCCATGGTGCCCCAAAGTCAATTTTTTGTACACACATGCACTTTTTCCCTGCCACGAAGCGAAGAAGTATATTTACATGAATTATCACATACATATAAATTTTGAGATATAGCATGTTTTTTGGGGGAATTTTTTAATAGTTTACACAATTGACTCTCATGTATTAAGATTTGATATTTTTGGACGAAGCATTATATCGGCCACACTTTGCCTTCCTTTGAGGGGGACTTAAAAATTATAGCAAGTCAGAAGAGGGGGCACTTGAACACATAGTGAGTTTATTAGGCAGATATTTGAAAAAATCCGATAACTTTTTTTTTTGAATCTCCCCCCCCCCCCGAAGTGTTTGCGAATGCAGCCTAAACATAAATTAGTATTTTCAGAGCAACAACTACACAACATTATTTTATGGGTTAACAGAATGCCGTATTAAAATTTTGCTATGATGGTAGGCGAGAAATCGTTCGACTCTTTTGACCATCATCACTTCTCCCGAGATGGTATGATGACGCTAACGTAGTCATGGTAACATTTTCCCTCTTGTGTATGAAAGTCAGATTATCAATATTGAATATTAGATATCATACAACTAGTTTTAAGAGGCTTCAGCCTTTCAAGACGGAAAAGCCGAAAAATTTTAATTTGGTCAGTAGTACTGCGGGCATATTTTATCACTGATTGACATGAACATAGAATGCTAATGAATAATGTCTGTGTGTCTGTCTG
>LD349252.1:172589-191179 GCA_001465055.1 Ptychodera flava | reverse complement strand
AGATAGATAGATAGATAGATAGATAGATAGATAGATAGATAGATAGATAGATAGATAGATAGATAGATAGATAGATAGACTGATTGATTGATTGATTGATTGATTGATTAGGGTGATGGACATGTTGTACTGTGGTACCACCGCATATCCTCACAACTACTCAGAAGTGTGTTTCGAGAAAAAACACAATCAGATGAACTTGACATGTGACATGTACATTGAATTGACACTTTCTGAAGACAAGATAATAAGGTATTATTTGTTTTCTACAAAGCGTAGATATGTTATCGCACTCATATGCGTGCATGCAGGCGGTTATTAAAAGATACAGCCGCAGCGAGCTCTCCAAATATAAGTTTACAGCTCTCAATGTAGACTGATAACGCCCAGTAAATTATTTATCAGGAAACTGAGTCGAACGCTTTTTTTATCGACGCAAAGGAAATGAAAAGGGCTATGTTTAGATAAAAATATTGTGATGTTTTCATTGCAATCTTAAGTCACTGACAATTTGATTGCCTTGCGTTGACATCATTTATCGCTGACCGTACTTAAGCATCACCCTAGGCACAGAGATACATGTATTGATTCTTGGAGTTAACTGTAATGCCATTTTTCAGTCACGGAAACGCATTGTGCAGTTATTTTTTTACGACGACCTACAGAGGAAGCATTAAACTCGTACTAAAATGAAATTTTTGCACGCAAGTTTTGCCTTTCGTATACATTGGCCATTATAGGTACATATTTTTATAGTGTCGCTCTGTAATAATATACCCTGCTTCTCCAAGCTCACAGCATTGGTCCGATAGAACCCTACACTGTCTTTTGTACAATACCCGTTCCAGTTACTTTTTATATGCAAGGTTCATTCATTCAATGCAAATAGAATTATTTTTTCCTGACAAACTCGAACTAGTGTTAAGCGAACATTTCCGAAGGAGAGATCGGTTAATTCTAGAATAATAGCATCGGCTTTAAACAAACTCTTTACATGATGATATCAGACACAACACAAGGAACATGGTTACACCAGAAACTGCCCGTAACTAAGAGACGTCTATACTTCGCAAAGAGCCTCTTTATACACTGCAATGTATACGTAACTCAGCGATCAGAAATGTGACATACAAAACATGTTCAATAACACCGCAGTATCATTCAAGGTCGGTAAAGAATTTACGAGGTCCAAGAACAAATAGAAAATCATCATAACATTCGGGTCATCTTAAACCATAACTTCGTGGTGGCACAACGTGTCCGGAATTGATAAGCGTGCTTCACGCTTCAAGGTTATTTTAGACTGTTGCTATTTTCTGTCCGGGACAGAAACTCAAGAGTTGACATACATAAACCATGAGGACAATGGTGTTGCATTGATTCTGATTTTTTATGATGCGGGATATTTATGGAAAGTCCGTGAATCAAACTGCGAGATAACGCATGAATATTGCGTTCAGAAATTTATCGTCCCTGTGGCAGGGATGAAGTCGAGAATTATGCAACCTTTGTTCATCAATAATACGTGAGGTGAAAGTCATGGCAATGAATTATGGTGTTTCGATACGATCACAGACGATTCCGACATCCATCAGTGCTGAACACCTACAGTCTGTTAAAGTTCAAGCTGCCGGAACCAAAAATGCCAATCAAAAACTGAAAAGTTCTAAGAGGTAGAATTCTCGCCCGTACATTGTCTACATCAACAGCACCACGTGATCCGCTGACGGACAGTTCGTGTTGCAGGGCAATTCCGACATCAAAACCGTTAATTGTGAAATTTCAGAAAACGAGGACGTTAATGCAAAGGCTTACAACTTTAATCTAATTTATAGCCTCATTTGTGGCATTGTTAAAATACGACAATATATCTCTCCCATTGAGGTGATCTACATGTATGTCACATCTGACCTTTCCGTAGATTTGATTTACAGGGTTTTTTCGATTCGCGCGTATATCAAATGACTAGGGTAATGGTTTTTGATGTAAAAAGACGAACTTCTATGTAAAACTTGAAATGGTGTACTAACCTTTTTATAAAACATTTTTTTACTTGTTGAATTGATGGAAATGTCAAGGGAATCAACAGATTGTATGTAAGCTTGTCATATATAGCAACCTTTGACATCGCCATGTTATTCATGCCATAATGCACATATATGGATCTCTGATACAATTTTCTATTTTGCATCATATTTCTTTTGCTCGCAAAATCTCACCTCCAACACCTTCTAAGACTTAAAGTTTTGCTCAAACTTTCGTCAATAAAGATTTCAACAAGTCTCTTACCAAATCAAGAATGAAAATCAGGGGTCACCGTGCAAAGTTTGGTTCTAGAGGAACAAATTATCTGACATTTACCGATATTTGAAATTCAAAATGGCCGCCATCCCTGTGTTGACTCTATGGGGAAAAATAAAATTTTCGATTTTCGAAAAGTTAAGACGGTGAAAAGTTATCTTGCCTTGAGAGCTTTAAAATGAGCCCCCACAAGTGGTAGATCAGAAACGTATTTAAAAATTTAAAAAATTGAGGCGCATTCTACCGTGGGCGTATCGTAGAATACAAACCCCTCGACCTGGCAATGCACTTAGGAAACGTACATCACTGTACAGGTCATATAGCTATTCGGTTACTCATACCCGAAGAAAACTTTCATATAAAATCTTTCTTAATGAGAAGACACAATTTCATTCGGCAAAGGATAATAGACAGTTTGTTATGTATAACTTTAATATTACATGATCTTATAGTCGAGTACTCACCAAAGTGGAACGACAAATTAAGATATACTATCAATTATAAATTACCTATTCACCACTTTCCATTTCTCAATTAAGAAAGTGTGTATTTTCTTCTCATAGCGCTATTTTCTGCTCATCCAAAACGACACAACGCCCTTGTCCCGGGTTTCCTCTGGCAAATTATGTTTCTACAACCCCTACGAGGCAATATTTGCAGTACAAATACACCCTAGAGAAGATGAATCGGTGTCCTGTTCCATATCAACGTACATGTATGTTGTGTTCAATTTAACAGGCCCATTATGTGTGCTATCACGTTAAGATATAAGGAAGTGTTTGCAGCGACTGTAGGCTCGGAACTGTACAGTCGTGAAAAATATTCATCAACAAAGGCATCTAAGGAAGCAATTTGCAATTATGGCTTGCTGCATACTCAAAGTCATATAATTATCTTTGAAATTTCACACAATGTGACGAGAACGCTGCATCTTTCTGGCACACCTTGCTCAGCACCGTCACACACTCTACACACAGAATGCTATAAAATTACAGCAGCACCACGCCATCATAGAAAATAGCGTTATAAAGAAAATATATGTCATTACGCGCCATCGCTGTATCGTCACTTAGATGAAATTTATGAGCTGACGCTAGGAAATGACATCGCCCTATAGCTTGAAGTTCAACGATAATCAAGTACATTAATTTTACTTTAACGCACAGGGAAAATACATTGCCCTATAGATTGAAGTTTATAGCAAATCAAGTTCATGAATGTTACTGTAACGTGTTCGTGAATATATATATATATATATATATATATATATATATATATATATATATATATATATATATATATATATATATATATATGCATGCATGTATGTATGTATGTATGTATGTATGTATATAATTTATAACGTATCCAGCATATTTGATACCTATTACTCGAGTTTCACGCATTTGTCATCATCTGCCAGATTGGCGCAAAGAAAATTAATATTTCGCTCTCTCGATACATTAGCGTCCATGAACGCGATAAATCCCGCGCAATTCCTCTCGATTTGGACTCTAACAATACTGGCGCCACGAAATACCAGCACGGTATCGACAACGGGGTCTTACTCGTTTACACATTTAAAAAATTCACCCAGCAATTTATCTTTGTCATGGAGGAATTCTGTGTACTACCGCCATGTTATATGGTATTTCAACCACTTGTAATATTGAGATGTTATTATCAATTTAATTTATTCATAGCATAAGTTTGAAACAAAAGAATTGTAGCATGCCATCCACGGGCAAGTGATAAGTTGTACTTTTGTATCTTTTCTAATGTCGGTAGAAATCAAAGTATTGTCTTATTGTATTCTTTATGGCGTCGGTATCCGACATAGCCAAGATACTGTATGGACTAACAGAGAAAAGTAGGACCGATTCAGGCACGGGCAGACTCACATATAGGGAAGAAGCTGGAAGTGACCACGAGTGATGAAGTAGAACTGGATCCGTGGCCAGGCCTCACGGCCCAGCCACTGATACATCTGTCTGAGAGTATATATATGGGATTATTTAGTTCCTTAAAATGTTGACTCAGAATTAAGACTTGATTGTCGGGATCGATATTTTTGCATTTTACCTAGCTTTAATGTGTCCAGTCATGCGTTGACTTTGGTTTAGCCGACAAACTGCAGGAGATATTAGAAATTATATCATAACAGTATATTGATGGCGCAAATACTGCCATCTGATTGGTCGAGACGTGAAAATAACCGTGCTCTATTGGCAATATAGCACAGTTGGAACAGGTACGAGCTAAATTCCCTTCCTGACGTTTCACGCTAGAATTTCAATTTAATATGACGATACAATAGCAATATATCACCTTAGCAATGGGTATACCCCCTCAAGTTTGACCAGTTCACGACATATATGCACTCGCTATCGCTCGTGCACGTATGTCGTGAACTGGTCAAAATCTCGTGGTATATTGTCGCTGTGTGTGGTTTATTGCTTAAATAAACAACGAACAACATTTACATTCGAACTGTCCTTTCAATTTAAAAGTTTTGCTATTCGTGTGACTAGCGGGACTGTCTGCGGAAACCAACCGAGGACTGATAATGCATGTTACTGTATACACGTTTGTGAATGTCAGTGAGTTTTTGGTGTCGATTTCTAAAACGTTGATAAGGAATGTACCATTCTAGCAGCGATTGCAATCATTACCTTTCGATAAAAACCATAATGATTATGTAGAAGCATTTTCTCACGAGTCACGTGATACGCAACGACCCTTCATCATGAATCCACTGGTATGGGGAACCGGCGGCGAATCTGGTCTGCATCATTCGTTTTTCATCGTTTCGAACTACCCACAAAACATTTGACCTAAGCATTGGCTTTGAAGAGACGTCTTTTTTAGAAGAGGAGTTCCATCCTTGAATGCCCTGAAGTCAACTTAATTTGATTCAAAGAAAGAAAACCTTCTCCGTGATGATTCTTTGGTCAAATGAAGGTTGTCATGGTTACCATACTTTTTTGCCAAGAGGAATACTTTCAAAGGGTAATGATTTTGCTATAAACTGATACGGGTCGAGTTAGTAGGCGGCATGTACATGGCTTCTGTGTTGATGACGTTCTTCCATCTGTATTCTTGAAGTTCACCTTCAATTCGACCTCGAAATCAAATTTGAAACCCAGGCATGGAGTAAAATTAGGCAACACAATGGGCGCATTGGACGCTTGCCTGTCATTTGAGACCTGCAGGTTCTGTGATGATTTTTTTAGTAATATAATGCTCGAAAAAAGATTATTCTCACAGCTGTCCCGATTTCATCATGGCATTCACCGGAAAACTGTAACTAATGTTTTTGATTGAATAAAAAGGCAATACTGGATGAAATATGACACGTTCACAGACCTTACGCAACTGCATCGCACCCGATGTTTGTTCTGTTCAACAAAAGTAAAGCATGTGAAAATGAACTTGAAGTCAGAAGATGTTCTGCAATTTTACATAAGTGAGAAGATACATCTAATCTCTTTCAGCCAAGCCGTAATCAACTAAGTGCGCATGTCTCTCCTCAATAGCCACAGATATTACAAGATAGCTCGTATTGCATTACCATGCACGTCATTATCGATAACACATCACCCGTTGTTAATGTGGCGTGTTCAGAGACATTTGAAAATTGGCATATATCTCTGAACAGGGGAAAATTACAATGTTATGGGCATATTTGATCTTATCTTGAAGCAAACGCGTGATCGATCATTTGTTTATCATCGTGCCACCAAACTGCATACCGAACTTAAAAACATCTTGCTCGGGCGTGAAATTTACTCTGGTCATGGTAAATTAAAAAAAATGATCGATCGGTAGAGATGTTGAATAATTAAAAAAAATAGACTGACATGCTTTATGCAGTGTTTACATATCTTTTGCGAATATATAAAATTTTGATACAGGTAGGTTTATTTGTAATAAATGTCTACTTGGGAAGTAATTATGGCGAAATGGCCAGCTTGTTGCCATATTCTGAGAGAACTGCCTGTAGATTTGCTGGAATGTCAAAAAAGTTGACATGAGAATGCTTGGTACTTGCTATGGAAGGACTGAATTAAAGGGTGTGCAGACAGTTGGTTCGAGGAGACCCTATAAGGAGTAATGGTTCTAACAGATTTGCATATTAGCATACTTAGGAAACTTTCACCACACAAATTTTGTTCATCAGGCCGATCAAATATAGTTGCCACTCTCAGCATGTGCCAATATAAAGTACACCGAACGATTTTTGCTTGGAGCAAAGTTTGCACAAATTGCTTGAGATATTTCATTTCTCTTCCAGCACGAGACATTCATTTTATTTTTTCGTCAAGAAGTTATATTAGCTTTGTCCCGGACACAAAATTTGAAAGTATTCATTTGGCAGTTTATATTGGCACACACTGAAACTACTTATCGTTGCAATCTATGCATGTTGGTATATGTCCTTAAGCCAGAGTTGAAAGCATCTGGCCGAGACAGCCATTGGCTAATACTATTAAATGTCAATAAAGTGGACATTCTTGCAGTGGTCCACTCAAAGTATGACTTTGAAATAAATGTGCCATTGAGGCCATGTTGGATCATGCCGCAAAACAAGTGTTACGGGCATTTGTACACAGTTTGCAGCGAATAGATGTAATCTCATCCATAAATACTCTGGAATATGTGTTTCTTATTCCATGGATCTCGTGGAGGGCGTATGAATATGTGAAGAGTATGATGTTAATTGATAAGACAGTGTCGCAGTTGAATTGACCAGACCAGTGGTCTCACCTTGTTGTCAAATTTCCGCCTTGCAAAATTCGCAATCTTGAGAATGATTTAGGACCCAAAACACTGACCGAATGACACAAAACATGGTTTGTGATTAGCATACAAAATGGTAATAGAATAAAAACACATGAAAAGGAACCGGTATCAATCTAGTTACATATTTGGTTTTTTTTACGTTAACTTTCTCACTTGGACAGATGGATACGGAAATTACAAGTGAATGGTCACGTTTCTTCTTGTCACGTTTTCTTCTCGTTGAAAGGCAGAGATGCGTACAGGTATCAAAGCAAAATGCACACATTGGGAGCTCTTTGGAGACGCTAGTCTTCAACCTTCTGTGAGCAGAATTCTTTGCAAGGCTCACGGGACCTGGGCGACACTCGACAATCATCAAAGTGTAATGGCCAATTGGCCTGTAACATTCCTTGGCGCGTTGCCACGGAGACGCGCATCTTCGTTCCAGATCATCAATTAAAAAATAATGAAGGATGTGACACGAAAGGAATTAAAGTGCACGATTGGGTTGAGTGATCGTTTGGTGTAATTGAGAACGTCGCCCGTTCAACGCAAGAAGCCCCGAGAACATCAAGCGTTATCGTGTTCATTCATTTTCGAATCACACCTGTGCGCGTTCTGACAAGAATTTTTACCTTCTTTAATAGGCTTTCGTCATTCTGCCAATGTTATGAAGCAACGGGACAGTAATTATGCCCATTAGCATCGTGTCCGAGAAAAATTGTAAGTTTGAAAGCCATCAAGAATACCTCAGTGGTCATCGTGGCATTGTGTATGGGTCAAAGGTCAACGTGATAGATAAAAATTACTCTGCCCATGAGCTGGTAATTCCCACATATCAAATAAAGATAGGTGCCAATTTATAGACTTAGTAAGATTTCATCAGTGGCAAATTTCAAAACTAACGTAATGGGTTACATTAATTTGTACTGATTTACTTCTCAAACCGATAAACGTGATGCGATTGTCGTTATTGTTGTATATTAATTGACTGAGTACGTGGCAAACATACAGAATAACTATCAAATATGTAACACAGAGTTCGATCAAAAAGAGACTAGTTTGGCTGGAGTAAATTCATTACATTTTAATACGTTTGAGGTTGACAGATGGTGGATTTAATAAGCAAGAGAAAAGACCGTTATGACAAAAATGTCACCTTATATAAGACAGATTCATTTCAATAATTCCTTGTGATATCTCGAATCAAGACTTAAGACCCACGGCATTTAAAATTGTTATTTTTCATTAATTCTGTATTCGCATTTAACATGCCACAAATATGAGAGAGGGAGAGAGAGAGAGAGAGAGAGAGAGAGAGAGAGAGAGAGAGAGAGAGAGAGAGAGAGAGAGAGACAAAGAGACAGAGAGAGAGAGAGGGGGGGGGCTTTCAATCGCAAAATAAAACAGCAGCGTGTATTGTCAAATTTCCCTCATATTTCAGTAAGTAAATTATTGTAATAAAATATAAATCTAAGTCAAATAATATTTTGTAGTGTTATAACCTATACATTTTCTATGTCGATCAGGATCTGTTTCTGACTTTGAGAAGAACAGAGCATGCTGTCGAGTCTTCAAATTGGTGGATAGCACTGCCACTGATCTCAAAATGTATTTTACATAGGTCTTGTAGCCTGCCTTTCATATATTTATGATATCTCTCTTGGTTTGTAAAACAATGAAAATATACAATTTCACAGACCGTCTTTCGAATAGCTCTATCAAACTGTATTTTTTCAGAGGAGTTCTCCGTACAGCTTAAATTACAAACGCGACTCAATACAGATCTTCTTTCTGTTCCTATGTACTTTTTATGGGTATCATCGAAAGTTACATACAGTAGAATAGCACCTGACGAAGTAGACTGCGAATCTTAAAAATAGCTCAAGATTGGTATAAGAAAGCTGGGAGCAAGCTTGGGAGAATCACTCAAGCTTACAAGTGGGTTTGCCATGATATTTAATTTAAGCCACGACAGGAAGCGTTTGCATCATATACTGGAATTCAAACATAGTGACACTTGACACGCATGTATCGCGTCGTCAAATTTACAGCGTGTATCGCAATATACAGACTTCGTATAGAGATGTATATGACCCTATAATTTACATTCGATGCACTAATTAGGCCATATACAATGCGTTCTCAGCGGGTGTTTGTCACTTACCGAACCGTATCCTATATCACAGTCGACACATATTGAGTTTGTTTTCATGGAGCGTGTCGCTCAATGCTGAAACAGTTGACGTTTTGCGACCGATGTTTCCTGGTGGTAAAATTATTGTACATGTATACCTGGGCAGTAATGTTTGTACATAATACGAGTGAAAGCAGTTACTGGACACGTCTGTTGCCAGATGATCACCATTTTTGATTCATGATCCTTGGGAAATATTGTCAGGTAAGGTCTAGAAAAATTTGTTCAACATGTTCCGACAAAGTTTAGATATATGAAAACTCGTAAAAGGCTATATACAACTTTTTCGATAAGAAAGTGCGAAGAAGTGGTTGTTTACGTTTGATATTCAGCCAATTTCGTTTTAAGAACTCATCGATAAATCATCTAGACTACACAGAATCCACTCGACAATTGAACAATCCGGGCTATTTTACGACTCAACCTTTCTTTATGTCATCTTCCTTTACATCTTTTTGAAGGCATATCACCAGATTCCAGATTGCAGCAAATCGTAGCGTAGTTACTCGCTTGTGCTCTAGGGATATGTTTCAATAATCTCCAGGAAGATGTCAGTTTGAGAGTTATCTGTTTCTCATACGCACTCTGTGGGTGTCGTTGAGCGTATAAGGCGTTCTTTTACGGGCTCGTGTTCAGGTTATCATGGATCAGAATTTTCAGACAAAAATCCACTCAAATCAACAGAAATCCACTCGGATAAACAAACTTGAAAACAAGCAAAACAACTCAGAATTATACGAAAAACATCTGTGTCCATAATTTTGCGTTTTGGCAAAAGTGTGATATTGGTGACGTTGCATCGAAGTTGATTTCCTAATGATGTACACATTGTTTCCATAGAAACAAGGCGCTGATGAATGCCAATGTCTTTATAATATATACGTTATAGTTCTAGGAGAAAAAAACAGCAGTTGTTAAAAATGAGCTGTTAAGAAAGAGGTATGTGCTAAATGTAGGAATTTTCTCCGTCCAAAATTGACAAGGTCAGCACGTTTTTGCTAAAATAGGTATACTTATAACTGTTATTTCAACAGAGAAAATAACAAATATTACAAATGTTGATCGTTAAATTATGAAAAAACAACTAAGCAAACATTATATATAACGACGACGTTGCATTAATTTAAGTATTTTCGGATGAGAACCAAGAAAAGAGTCTATCACGATTAGTCTAGCCCAAATCCCATTTAAAACACAAAGTAAAGTCAAAGATGTCAATCGTAATGGGACAGAGAAACTTTGTCAGCTAATGATAAAGAAAACAAGAACGCTATCGAGCTAACAAATATGACTTTGTGTCTGAGTTGAAAGAGTGTCTTGACTCGATCTTCTGCAGTCAAGGTTGAGAAGGTTGATAATTCCAGTATTTGACAACTGCATACTTCAGGTTGTTTTGGGTGATTTGAAGTTTTGTGACTGGGACTCCAAAGTTACTGTCGTGAGCTGCTCGTGCAGGGGGAAGTCAAAAGAATTGCTCGAATCGAAACACGACAAAAGATCAACCGAATGTGCAGAGGATAGGAAACACGTTGAGAGGAAGGTTGCCTGGCACAACTGGCGTCGTGATGGCTTAATACCCCTAGATGTGTTTCAAACTAAAAGCTATCAGAATTAGAAGTGTCTTGAGTAGACAGGTTATGATGAGGATCACAAGCAAAACGTGGCATTCACCAAACTAGCAATCTACAAGTCCATCAACAAGAAACCGATTTCCTGATCTAAAAGGTGTCTTTCCTTGAAATGTTCTCAAGGTCGTTGTATAACGGACAGTTAACTCCGAACAGACTTTAATAGCTTAAAGCTGATTAGGTCATGTTGCTCGTTAGCACTTTGATTCTCTGTTGAATAATCCATGGCTTTATTGAAACGCTAGGAAAACTGCCGCAACTGCCATCGTTGCGTATCAGAGAGGTCCTTTGGATGTGTATTGGCTGACTTCTAGTCTGGAAAATATGGCCATTTTATTGTTCTTCAAGAATACTCGATACTAACCACAAATTTGACACCTTTTTTAAGGGGAAATATCACGACAAACTCAGATCTATGTCGTTCACATTTAATATTTTAATCTCAGTTTGATCTCTTATCCACATCATCAAAAAAGGCGACACTGAAGGTACTTTTAAGACGAAAAATGGAAATCTCGAGGAGTATCTATGATCATTTTCTAAGAAATTACTGGAAGGAAGCACTATGTCTCATTTCTATCATCAACATTTATCTTCTGTCTTATTTCAAATGGGACGTTTTTTCATTTATTACTTATACTTACATTTATGACAGTTTTAACGGAAATCTTATCTGTCGGGTTCATTTATATTGGCGTGCTGATGTGATACCGAAAATGTCCCCGAATTTCTCGAGCTGAATTTCGAATGTTTTTTAAGGGACCCTGTCAATCCGCCCAGAAAAAATATGATCGTTCAGATCCGTTCTTGCTTCCGAAATCGACCATGCATGATATTTGTTTACGACAAGGTCACGGGTATAATCTCCAAATAGTCTATCTCCTTGACCCTGAAATTGCGACCATCATGACCTGCGCATGGTGAAGTTTCGCAACAGCTTTGTTGCGCATGAGCAATCTGCAGCACACAATGGCACAATATTCCGAAAATGTGAACATTTCACATTATAACCGGTTCTAAAGCATTTACATACACTTACCTGCTTGTTACGTTATGTCAGTGCAACTGGATAATAGAACTAAAGTGGTCCAACAAACCCTTGCTTTTAAAATATTCACAAATTTTCGACTGTGATATTATTGGAATAAATTCTTACAGTGCAGCAGAAACATAAACTAAATTATTGAAAGTTACGCGTAGAACGTATTTTTTTTTCAAATTCCTACATTTTTTCGAGCAAAAATGGTCTTTGTGTGATGTTCCTTGCCAACGCTGCCTTTCCGTTCATCGATGTATGCGTCTGTCTATTCAGTTGACATTAGAGTTTTCAAGAACAATGGCGTTGATGGTCCATTCCTTCAAAGACACCATGTGCCACGTTTCCAATCCCGAAGCAGCCCTTACTTTTTTCCCGGTCATCAATCCGATTTGCTCTCTTCAACATCAAGGCGCGCCTCTCCCCATTTAAGACTTCACGTTTCGGCTTTCTTCAATATGAGCATTTAGAGGCTGTTTCTAACAACCCCATGTTCTCTTCTTCCATTCTTTGAAGAAATCGCTTCATTCAAAGATACTGGGATTTTTCCCGCATCATGGCGCAACACAGTTTTTTGGAGTGGGATTTTCAAAGGTAATGAGACATTCGATGTATGTCGCAGGCAAATCAAAGGACTTTGCTTTCAAATATAAAGTGAGCTATAATATAAGAATAGTCGTCTCGGAAAGCTGAGTAGAATAAACTGGAACTGCGATGCCGTGAAAATATAATTATACATTTGATACATCGACATTTTGAAATGATCGCCTTATCTACGCCCACATTTCTTCTAATTAAAGGCCCATGCCCACGCCGGTCAAGGCACGCTGCGTTTTCCAAAGACCTGCCGAGCAGCCAGCGGCATCCTCGTTTGTAGAATTCATCTTAGCTATAGGAGAGCAGCAATGACAAAAAGTTCCACTGTGTGCGGCTGAAAAAGAAAGCAAACACACATTAAAGCCCCAATTGCTTCGAATTTTATGCATTATTTTCATGATTTTATTTTCAAACCAAAGGTGTTTCCTTTAAATGTGGTAACTGAAGGACATGCACAGAAGTATCAATGCTCGTTGACTTGGAAAATGCCTATGCGTTTTAACAGGTTAATAATAGACGGGTGCCGTACTCATAAAATGGCGCCCCGGCGGAAATGTACAAAAATGCAGTATTTCCTGCACATACACATCGTGATCATAAAGGAAACAAGCATAATGCCTTTTACTTGAATGCACAACACACGATGGTCAATATTTTGTTATTGTAATCTTTATTTTTTATGTCACATGGTTAGTTTTTGAAAAAGGCGGGAAGTCTAAAATGATGTTTGAATTTACATGCCACTTTCGACACTTATGACAGTGTTATACACTTGTGCAGTCTTTAATGTGTCTTATTCATAGATTTCTCTTGGAAAACTGAGGATATTTTGTGATCGGTCTATTACACATTTGAAGCTATTGGCGCTTTAAATAAAGGCCCTAGTGATTAATTATGACGATGGATGAATAAATCATGGTGATAAAATTACCGATGAAAAGAGCGATTGCAGGATGTCAACATTGAGTACAACATTTTTTAAATGCCCTACTTATTGTTTTGAAGTAAGTGTGTAAAACACATTCTAATACTCTGCTACAATGTGATCAAACCAAATCTAAAATTCGATAATATGAGAAACTGAAGCCAGTAATTTTTAATACCATCAAGTCTCGTAAACAAGAAAAACTAGCACTGTAAATCTAGACACATCGTAAAAACCACAGAATCTATCAAAGTATCGTTACCCGCCAAATTGTAATTTGCTGATATTTTCGTTCGATAACAATCATCAAGTTTACATTGATGACGTTTCCCTGTGTGACCCATTAAAATTTGTGGTAGTGAGATCTGATAATCAAACATGATAGCTTTCGAAATTGCTCACAGCGTAATGCGACAGCACTACTTAATAACACAGGAAAAAAGATTAAGCCTTCAGTTTTCAAAAAAGTAATTAAAAAATTGAAAAATGTGTGAGTTCACGACAGCTGAGCGATTGATATCCATCCCATGGGTGAACGACATTTCTCACGTGGACACACAGACACACTGAGAACCACGATTAGGCAGCCACTGAGATACAGAGGCAAACGTATAGACAGACGGGCGAGCATGCAGACAGACGTGGCGGGCAGACAGACATACCCTCTGAAAGAGACTGAAAGAGGATAGATGGAATAAAAATAATGGAGAGATATTGGGATCAAGAAATGAATTGTATTTGCCATGTTTGGATATGCGCAAGTCATACAAAAAAGAGCACATTGGTGATAAGTTACCTGTTGCTTAACCGTTGTCGCCCAGTTTATTTTCAGACTCGTCCTCAAACCAGATGAATCATCAATTATTTGCCATATGTTGCGGTGTTGATGTAATTTGTTCGCCGGTATTCAATGCATTATTCAATTTGTAGAACAAGTAAGCCCTCCCTGTTGTCGCGAAATATGGCAACAAAGAAAAAGAATGGATCGTCTGGGTTTGTGGTGTCAATCACTTAGCTGACGTGAGGACGGCTATAAAAATTGAATCTTATCGGGAGAGCTCTAAACGCGCAGAGTGACCATCAGAAGGCATTTTTTTCGATTATAAGTCATCTCAGGTCAAGGAAAACACGAAGGGTAATTTTTCAAGGAGACAGATTGGAAGCCTCCGTATAGTTGGGATAACGAACGTATACTGAAGTAAATCTTCTTTTCACGATTCGACAACTGTCGTGTCACTGTCTTTCTCTCTATTTTGTTTGTTTCTGTCATTCGCTCATAGATATGTGATATATTCACTAATTTTCCTATACACTTTGTAATCCAAGTGAATTCCACATGGAAAAATGCTCTGTGTTTTATTGCATATTGTATACTCTTTGTGAGCATGCATCGTTAACATGCCGTTCGGGCCAATTAAGCCAGGGCGTATTTTCGCTTTCGTTGATACCATCGGACTGTATGACTATAGGCACTATATGCTAAGCTATACTCTATATTCCAAACTATAGGCGCCATATGCTAAGCCATAGGTGCTATATGCCAAACTATAGGCCGTCTACGCTAAGCCATAGCGCTATTTACAATACTATAGGCACCATATGCTAAGCTCTAGGCGCTATATGCGAAATTATTGGCAATATATGTTGAGCTTTATGCTCTATAGAGTAATCATATGCGTACGCGTCATACGGTAAACTTTATTATCAAACTTTGCCCCACCAGTGTATATGACATTTATAATCACAAGTATTTAGGACGATACAGTAATTTTGTTTTTTTTCACACAATGCACGGTTGTAAAGTTGCAGTCACTACGACATACTATGCTATAAACCATTCGTTATTAGGGAACATAACTGACTCCGAGTCGTTCTATTGGAATTTCTTGTGATTATGGGCAAACAGCTCTATTTTGTCTGCCTTCGGAGTTCTATCAAAGTGATTGCTATAATCTAATGGTGTTTGGTATTAATGGTAATGCATTCTAAGTGGCACTTGTTTACAACAATTTTCATGGCCAGTGTGGCGCGTTGTATAAGGATCGCTCCTGAGAGACATCGCCGGCGGTGTAGGGCATGCAACACTTTGTGAATGACAAATTTCACACTTTTTCAGTCGTCCTTGCGGCTCACCAACAACCGGTTTATTTCGAGATAAAATATTGCACGACTACAATCACATGTTCATACATTAATCTCAACACTGAGATTGCAAATATAATTTCGTTTGGTTACGTGCCCTTTTTTTCCCTTTGAATCCATCATCGAACAGGCGAAAGCGCCATTACAAGTGAAGTAACAACGGCTCATTACTAATGGAGCAACGAGGAGTAAAGTGCCTTGCTTACCGGCATAAGGTAGTATGCACCTCGAAAGTGAAAGACTTAAACTTTTGCTCAAACTTTCCTCAAGGAATCTTTAACAATTACATTTCAAAATCAAGAATAAAAGTCGGGGTCATCGTGGAAATTTTGATACTGGAGAAACAAATAACCCATGATTTACCGGATATTTAAAATTCAAAATGACCGCTATCCCTGTGTTAATTCTACGGAGAAAAATAAAATTTGCGAATTTCGAAAAACTAAACCGGTGAAAAATTTTCTTACACCAAGAGCTTTAAAATGAACCCCCACAAGTGGTAGATCAGAAAAGAATCGGAAAAGTTTGAGAGTCCGAATGTCTGTCTCCGAGACGCGTTTTACCATAACACCATGCTCGAGTCCCGAACTAACTATCCTCCCATGACAAGTCCACTATTCCAGACTTGCCATACTCGAGTCTCGAGCTCACTTAGTCTGACCGGTACCCTAGCTACATATGCAAATCCTCTTTCCATTCAATATGACGAAACTCCGACGTCAGAGTAGCGAGTTTGAAAAAAAAGCGATGTTTGAAAAATAATTACTGGTCTTTGCAATCATCCGGCGTTGTTGCCTGACAGCTAAAATGGAAAGATAGAATTCAGAGGGATTTAAAATTCTAGTATTTCGAGTGGTGAGATTGAAAACTGTTGCACAGAACGTCAGCGAAGATGTGACACATAATTACTCAGATTTCAGTTTTTAGGTTTTGTAGATGATAAACTGATCAAAACTATCATAATATTAATCATTTCAGTCGTTGGTTTAGCGAATTACCGCAGGTCATCGTTGCCAACTTTTCTTTTGAACGTGATCAAGATTGCCATAACTCAGAGTCGGTTTGCAATTTCACAAAACTTCTCATCTATGTTAATTTTCTTTGATATCAACCTCTTAAAACTTGAGACAAAGTGCTTCATGAGATGATGAAGTTTTATCAAATTTGACCAGGACACTCGTCAGTTTTTAATGATAACACTTAAGCTCTTATCTCAGAGAAACCTATAACGGATTGCAATTTTCTGGAAAAGGTATCAATAATGCCATGGTTTCGCGGTATTGTGTGATAATCTTTCACAGCATAACATCAAAGGTTTTAAAAATCGAATATGGTAATGCATTTTAGAGCTGTTTTTTTTTTTTATTTTGGTCATGAAAGAGGTGAATCAAAATAATGTGGAAACAGACAATAAATTTGGACAGGGGTGGCATGGTATCAACTGTCTACGACAAATTATGTCCCACGTGTTTTTCATGTCAATATCGTAATCGAGATGGATGTTTGCAATTCATAGCATGATGTAATTTATGAAAAAACTCAGTGGTCGGTGTAAGCCTTACCATTAGTCACAGCACATTTATAGGATTGGTGTGAATTCTGGTTGGCGCAACGAAAGAACATCAATCGTGATTTCTGTTGAGAGATCCCATGTCAAAAGCAGTCTGTCCGCGCTGCAGACATGATAAATGGATATAAGCTAAGCGATAGTGCTGAGAATCAGTAACGCAGTTCTTTTCAATGAATTCCAATCAATGAAATCAATTAGCGCGATATCTCCCCTTGATTCAAGTGTAATCACCGGTGTCAGGCCCAATTAAACAAACCCATCTGAAGGCTCCTGTTTCATTGTCACTATCATCTGCAATGGATCCCCGTACGAATTACTTGAAGTATCAATGGCTAGTTCGGGGAATATCGACCGCGACAATCATTATATCATCACAGGATCCGCAATCAAATTTGCCTGTATTTTCAAAGATGTTGAAAAATGAATCGAATCCGACGTTCTGCATTTGCGATAGGAAGATATCTACGGTCTAGCTGAATGTAATTATAAAGGCGTTTTTAATTGAATCAGCACACGGCCTGTGGCGTTTCCAAATCAACAAGACCCAATCAAAAGTGACCTTACAGTCCTCTTCGCCCCTTTGAGGTCAACGAGGACGACGGGAAATTTTTCTCATTCGGAGCTAATTTATATTCAACGAAGAATACTATTGTAGGATCCATCTCATCTATATGTATTTCAGAAACACTCAGCCACGCACAGAAACGTCTGCAACTTATGTCGCCACTTCCATTCCAAAAAGTGTAATACAAAGAACAATACTCTGTAACTTTTGATAATATTTCCATCGTTTTATTTCCTCCAAAACATGATCTTGTTCTTGTCACATAAAGAATGCCGATATTCAATGCATTGACCCTGCCGCACAATGCAGTGCGCACAATCTAATGTCATTGCTTACAAAATTATTTCTGCGTCTGACTAAAGTTCAGATGTCGACAGTAATCCCAGACTTCAACGCATCCGCCCGATAAGCTGAACTGTAGGTACAAGTATTTCAACATGATATTGACGAGAACATTTTCATGGAATCCATAAAAGTACTGATAAACGCATGTAAAGTTACAAGTAATCGCACTTTCATATCTTAAATCTACTAATTCTATTGAAGAACATAAATGCAAGTGTGCAGTGTTCGAGCTTGTGAAGAGCAAAACGACAATGATGTAGATCTGTCGACACGGAAACAGAGAACGATGCGATAAAACAAGAATACTATTACTTAAACATCGAATCACACGTTGTCCAGCAAATCCGTAAAGGGATCGGCGTTTACGTACCTTGTCATTTAAGGTAGAATGCGTTTCGGGGACAGATTTTCGCGCTTTCAAATCACAACTTCTTTTCTGACCGACCACTTGTGGGGGCTCATTTTAAAGCTCTCGGTTTGAGAAGACTTTTCACCGTCTTAG
>LD349252.1:162404-172557 GCA_001465055.1 Ptychodera flava | reverse complement strand
ATATTTATGATTTGGTAAGAGACTGGTCGATTGTTTCATCGAGGAAAGTTTTTGAGCAAAATTTTAATTTTTTCGCCTTCGAGGCACATACTACCTTAAGGGACAGGCGAATGAAATCGAACTCATTGTTATGTTTGCTTAAGTTGAACGTTTAATTGGCGCCCTCTGGCGTGAGATCCTTGGGAGTTAGTTTTAAGGCTAGTCAAAGCTAATCGACTTCGTTTACTTATTACGTAGGCAAGTATCATTAACTGCTGTATAAATGCTCAGGATGGTTTCGCTTTCAGCTCCCATCATGGAAGTCTATTTTCACAACTGACATGCTACTGTTCGCGTACTCAAATTCATACAACGAAGGGGTAGAATTTGAGAGGCTGTTTGCGGTAACCGCGGCCGCGCAAAGCAGGAAAGCCGAACTCTATCACCTTTCTTGATTTTACCTGGGCATGCACCATCGACATGCATCGCGGGCAAATTATAATTGAACGGAAGCCGGTGTAATAAAAACCGCCTTGCGGAACTCTGAAATTCGCTCACGTAACGAGACTTTAATTAATGATGAGGTAAAAATACAGTCAGAAGGAAATATGATCAGTTGTCTTGGTAACGTCAGTGACGGTTTACGTGTGAAACCCTGTCCACGGAGTGCAAAGCGTTATGGGGTGGACCATTAGATCAGAGGGGGCGGTGATCACAACGAGGGATGTACACCCTACTTTCTGTTTGGGAGTTGATTTAGCATGCATACACCCTCCCCTCGAATTCAACGCCTTGTGAGTATCCAGCCACTTGAACATGTTTTTTTGTTACAACACCAAGACTGAGTTGTTTAACAATTGTGATTTCTTTAGGCACTGTCCCGAAAGAACTAACGGCCAAGCCACGAGCAACACAACGCGAGTACAAGTGTGATGTATTCGAGCCCGAGAGAAATAGGACGCGTAGATTTGGCAACAAGGGAACAAAGAATTAAGGATGTGATAGAACACGGGTCGACTAATCCTCGCTGTGAGAGAATTTCTTGACCATTCTAAGCAATACAAATGTTGACACAAATATTAAAAGACTGACAGGCAGTGAAATAGGAAACAAGGTTCGGAATAGTCGAGGTCGAGATAAATTTTGGATGTTTTAAAATCGAATTCATTACACACCTGTTTATTGCTCACGAAAGAAGAGAACATGGTGTTGCATTATCTTGTGCTTCCCTGGGTCATGCATCTGTGATCGGATATTAGCTCAGAAGTACGGTTTTAAAGAAGAATTAACACTGTTTCACGCGCCACAAAACTTTGCACTATCCTCGCTTGAGGGGTTTATTGTCCAATAAACATGCCACGATGAAAATTATGTTCGTAATGACGCCAATATTTACAACACTTTATTAAGACATTCCATTTGCCTTACAGGTCGTCCTCATCCATCAGTAAGGTTGTTAAGTTCTGATAACACTGCAAAATAAAATTAGGAATCGATGAGGTTAGGACTGATATGCATGCGAATAATTTTATGAATATTACAGAAGCTGGCAGTGTTAGTCTAAATCATAATATAAATGTATCTGTTACTTGAAATATGAAAATATTTGCGTGTGAATCCTGCGTACTTTGCTCTTGTCTGTGTGAACACTTTAATAGAAAATTGACGTCTATTAAACTATTTTAAAGTAGTTTGCGCCTCGAAAGTGAAAGACTTAAACTTTTGTTCAAACTTTCCTTGAGGAATCTTTCAACCATTCACTTTCAAAATCAAGAATAAAGATTAGGAGGGGGGTGTCACCGTGTAGATTTTGGTACAAGGGAAACAAATAACTTTGTTTCCCTCAATATTTACCGATTTTTAAAATGGCCTCCATCCCTGTATTGACTCTAGGCCTACAGACAGAAATAAAATGTTCGAATTTCGAAAAACTAAGCCTGTGAAAAGTTTTCTTACACCTAGAGCTTTAAAATGAACCCCCACAAGTGGTAGATCAAAGAGAATTGTAAAAGTTAGCGAGTCCGAATATCTGTCCCCGAGGCGCGTTCTACCTTAAATGTTTAAAAATGTGATGACAAAGTACTCATTTCACCCTCTTTTTGAAATAGCGGCGTATTTGGAAGTGTTAGAAGTGCCCTTCCTCAAACAATGGAGGGAAAGGGGCGAGTCAGTGGCGTCAAAGTTTTTGCAGGAATATAAGACTGCTTTCAGCGATGGCGATATCGTTTCTTTCAGATTCACCGGACCGAAAGTAATTCATCCGGTGTCCCGCCTGGAATCATCCGGAAGAGTCGCCCTCTGTGATATCTAACTAAAATTTCGAACTTTTCAAACACTGCTGCCACGGTAACGCGCCGTGCATAATGTACGGAACATGTACAGACTTCGAACCTCCCTCATTTACCCGAATTCTGTTCGTAAATAATGATGGATTCAATCAATATTGATATACTTTAATATCCAAAACCGAATCGACAGTTTGGCTTGTTCAGAAAAACAAAGCCGATCGATCAATCATTATTATTTCAATTATAGCCATCATACTGGTTGTAGGAAGTAAATTTACATTGATTTTGGAATGTGCATGGAATGCGTTAATAATTAAGATGCTGACAGGAGGCACGCTCACTCGACTATTAAACTTCTGCATTTCGGTATGGTGAAAGACTAAAGCTTTGTTACCCTGGATAATGTTACGTAGCTTGAGTTCCTGTCTTCACTTGAGAAGGCAGCTGCATGTTATCGAGTCTGTCAGATCGCCATGTGATCGACATCACACAACATTTTTCTATAGATGAAGCTCGTCGTTTCATAGGACAGAGTCCTTCCACTGGAATCTCTCACCACAGTGATGGAGAGTCCTTCCACTGGAATCTCTCACCACAGTGATGGAGCTCCCAATCCAGGAAAATGCGTGAAAAATCTCCATCGAAAAGATATGTCATTGATAAGACTAGTAATCCCTTGACTGCTGTAATTTTTCCCACCAAAATTTTAATGCAATCTTTTACCAATTTTTGTTGACTTTTCTGTAAGTTTTTTTTTCATAATTTTGGACCAAATGGCTATCACATTTCATCGACTATAGTTTTTATCAAAATTTTGGCAAAAATCAGATAAAAATTGACTGTGCTATATTTTATAAAGGTGAAAATATAGACTTTGCCGCTAAAAGGGTTAATTAATTAGAATATTGAATGTGGCAGTAAAGACGATTTTACCTTTTGTGGTCTCCTTTCGACACGTCAGCTGTCAGTAGTTTTAATATCACATAAAACTTCCAAATCAAAAAGAAGGCTTTGATCAACACTGAACTACGAATGGCCGTTTGCTCCATTAAACTGACCCCTACCAGTAATCTTATTCAACCCCGAAATCCATAGAAATCACAAAACCTTCGATATCAATCGAGCTGCGAATAGCGACTCGCTCAATCAAACGGACACCCTGTGGTTTTAATAACAGTTGACAGTCACCCCTGCTAAATATATGCCGCACGCCTTTCACTTCAATTAGCCGGGGACATTTTATTTCTCTCAGTAAACAGATTTTTAGCTTGACATTTATTAGCCGAAACCATCTGAGACTTTTTGACAAGTAAATCTCTGTGTGTTTGCGATGGAATAGAAAGGAAGTTTGCTACAATGGTAAATGATTAACTGTTTCGCACGCAGAGAAGAAAAGAAGCATTTCAACATATGCTACTGTTGAAATAACAAGTTGACGTGTGGACTCTTGTTATGTTTAGACTCCAAAACCAGGCGACCCGTGTTTCAAGGACATTAAATTTCAATTAACAGTAGAGAGCCATCAAACACACTCGAAAAACATGGAAGCAATAAATTTAAGTAAATGTCGTTTCATTTCGAATATCGCCAAAGATAAATACAGGGCACGTTTTTATAGCATGTTCATACTGAAAGAAAAAGGGGCAAACCGTTTGACTTAAAAAACATAACAAAACAACAACATCAACCCCCCCCAAACACACAAACAAAAGAGGGACAAGGGACTTCACATCATTTATCTGTCCTTTGGTCCGACCATGCTATTGGAAACAATAGCAACGCACAAAATCTGGTTGTTACACGGTTAACCATTTGAGCGCTATAGAAAACTTTTGTCGCCTTTATAAAATGTACCACAGTCAAATTTTTTTTCAGATATTTGCCAAAACTTTAATGAAAACCTGAAGCAATGAAATGTGATGTCCGTTTGATCCAAAATAATACAAAAAAATACAGAAAAATTCAAAAAAATTGTTAAAATGTTGCACTAAAATTTGGTGGGGAAAATTACAGCACTCAAAGGGTTAAAGATATTGGGGAGAAGGAATGAATTTTAGAACATAAGGATAAGAGATAGGTAATTGTGACATTGCGAATTCTCGGAAATTTGTCTGTTAGAGTAAATTCTATTTTTGTTCAAGCTCGTTTCATTTACACCTTGTGTTATCATTTGTTGAAGCCAGTGTTCCAGATGTTATATTATGGGAGTATACGGTGGACGAATCAGTCTAGATATTTTTAAGAAATTTGGGTCACGAGAAAAAAAATCATCAAAATATGGAAACTGCTCACGAAGAGACAGCCCAGTCGATATCAAACCATATCTAGGCTGAAGCGTTGCCATGACAAGTTCCACGGTTTTAATTTCCGTTCCGAACGACAATGCGGCAAAACCAACGGTATTGCTCAGTATGCTTGCACGCTTGTATCAGAACTCATGAATTAATTCACGCTGACAAACGCACCTTTCCTTTGTGAAGCTAGAGGTTAACTGAACATAATTGTTCAGGTAATATTTCTCGTAGTTAAAACTCACTATCGCTTCAAATCTGGCATATCCAACGATTTGTTGTCATTGGTAGGCAGTGCTGTGGATTAAAATTGCCATTCTTTCCCAAGACAGAAAAATAAACCGCCAAACAGATCAACTAAATGGAGTAAATTGAAAAAAATGTTTGAAGAAATTTCAGACAGACTTTTGATTGATACGATGATAGAATACAGTATCTACAGTGAATTGGCAATTTACATGTCCGGGCTTGCATACAAATTTGAGATGTGTCCCCACTTGAATTTTACAATATCCGCCAATTTGTCAGAGCCGCGGAGACCTAATTCGCAAATAACTAACCATTTGTTTGAAAGGGCACCTCTCTAAAAATATCTGCATTAGTTGGTAACACGATCAAACGATTAATCGCCAGCGTAGTATTTGCTGTTCAAATATGCGGTAATTTTTACAAGTATGATCGTTAATAGTGTTATGCTAGACGAATCACATGTAAGTAAAAGTGTCCATAACTACAGTACAAGTCGTTATTGTAGCATCGAGCTTAAAGTTATATTGTCTGTAATAAGTTCAAGCATGGATATACGGGTTTTCCACTCTGCTCTCCAATTCAGTAATCATATATTTTCACATCGTTTGTTTTGAACTGCGTATAACTGTATTTTCAATAATAAGTCAGGACCTGCCAGATTGTATTCACGATACCATGAAATATGTGTTGTTTGCGTAATGACACTGTACGTCCTCCAAAGATGTTAAAATTAGCCACAGTCCTATTGCGCAGACAGGGAGAGCATCAGTATGAAATTGTCACCATGCCGGCGATGAAAATATTTTGATACAATGGTCCTCCGGAACATCGCATCCAATCCTCGATCCCTGTGATGGTTATCTCTCTGTAGACGCATTTAACTCCACTGTGATACTGGCTGACGTTAGAATGTGCCTTGGGGACAAATACGCTGGTATTTTTTCAGCTTGTGGAGTAAATTAAGTTGTCATCGTGTTGTTTACCTGAAAATTGAACATGTAATTTTCTCCCCAGACTTCACAAGGTGTATGGCGGCCATTTTGGTTTTCCGGTATCGCTATAATTAAATTATTTGTATCTCTAATCAAACGCTTTGCACTATGATCCCTGGATTCGTTCTGTGTGAGCATGAAAAAGGGATAAAAAAGAGTTAAGTGTCTTCCAGCAAAGTTTAAGAAAAAAACCAGAACTTTAAGTCTCTGAGCACGTATTACCTCGAGGTGTTTTTCATAATTATCAAAGTGACACATTTTCTTTCAGATAATATTCAGTTGAATGGCAAAGCCGCTCAGCGTGATCAAAATATTCCGCATTCTTGCCAATACCGATACTTCTAAGACTAGGCAGGCAGTCCATTAATATACATATGAACGCTGCCTTGCTATTTTAGTGAGCCGTAAACAATTTGGCGTAAGACAGATGTTTCCTTGGCATGCATACTGCTACAAACTTAATTGCTATGCTCCTCTGTAATTCGGTATGTCACCGCCATATTACACGCCCAAATGAACCGTGGAAACAGATGTATAAAAACAACAATCTGTAGAAAGGTGTGACTGGTGTCGTTTATCTGCACGCTCCATCTGCTGGGAACTTTGTTGTGAACTTTACTTGGTGTGATCGTTGTTCTCTCATTGACGCTTCGACTGTATAATTTATTTATTTATTTATTTATTTATTTATTTATTTATTTATTTGTTACTCATTTATTGGAAGTATCTACCTATGTGCGCTATAATTACTGACCGACATTTATGATTGAAGTAGGACAGTCGGTCACATCTCTTGGGAGACGTGGCAATATGCTTGGAAGGCTAAAACTTTGCATTTCAATATCGTTAACTTAGCATGCACCAAGCCTTGCTGTCTGCAACATAGAGCGAATATATTATCAGTATCTATTAGCTATCGTCATTTTAAACACTAAAATTCCACCAGGCATTATTTGATGGAAATGTTCAACTTTACCCAATCATATTTCACCGACTCATACAAACAAGAGGCCATATTTCAGAGACTCACACATAAATATTCCTTTTGTGCTTATCAATAAACAAATTCACGGGGAAAATCGAGATGGCCGATAAAAGTAATCGACACGTGTTGCCCATGACTCATTTCACCGTTATGCGAATACATGTATATTATCTACCATCAAATGCAATGCTAGTAAAACGTAGCAAGAATCCGGTGATGAATAATTTGAGCTTTTCTCAACTGTCATATGCTTAAATCTGTTTTAATTTAATCGTTGACGGCAACTCATTTTTAATTTCTGTCCTGTTTGCGGGGGGGGGGGAGGGGCAATCGAAACCGTACACGCCGCGTGCAAGGCAAATGACATATACATTTTACGCTATAATGATGAACCATGAACAGGTAATTTGCGCTGATGAATTCACGTTTAATTAAATACAGAGTGATGGCAAGACCACAAGTTGATAACTGTTGATTTGCACTCTACAGTTTGATATGTGGAATAGATTAGTCACAGTGGGGAATAAAACACATTTAATTTCCAATCATCTTGATTGATTAATTCAGTTCAAATTTCTCTTTCACGTTGGAAGTGAACTATAAACACTTGGTAGGCAAGTTACACGGTTCTACACAACGAGATAATAACACGATATCACCCTGGTAAACCAACCCTATGCAAATCTAATTATACCCTTCATAAAGTGGCCCATGGAGTACGGCCATATTTGCTCAGAACACAGGCCATATGGTATTCCGGAAAGGGTGTTTTTTTTTAGTCACGCATTTGCAGGATCAGTGAGAGTATTATTCGCTTATTTTTATTAAGTGACGCCCATGTGTACATATAGCCACACATAAATGTATGATCTGCAGTAGCGAAACATGAAGGGGTTGAAAAATATGATCGCCTATTCCCCGCACCAACGCGTGGGTGTGTTTTTACATGAAATGCCATGGGTAACCATATCCTACAGTTCGGTAACTCTCATATACTTAATATAAAATTTCTCATTATGATGGTATTGGAGGAAGAGATTGTAAGTTTACTCTTGTAATTTTGTAAAAGAAAAATTCAATTTTGTATTTCTTTTCAAACAACCCATCGTACTTTTCAAGAATGGCAAACTGGATGTAAAATGAAACGACAATAATGCGAAGAATACGAAGGTTATGTTCAACTAAGGAAAGAAAGAATTTCTTACTGTAAGGGATTGTTCAGAATTTACTTCCGGGGGCAAAGGATTTTCTTTTTTTCCCCCAGTGATTTTTTCCATGTTCCCCCAGTAAATTATTAAGAAAATCTATGGTCCCATCATATTTCCTGTTTTTCTTCCATAGTTCTCCGCAAATATATACATGCATGCTTACACATTTAGACACATACAGATGGAACAATACATTGGTCATTCCATAAATGATATAACAGAACATTTCAGAGTTACGATCAAGTGGCCATAAAAAGCATATTTTGCAGGGACTGCAAGTGGCACACTAGTAATGAACAAACCAGGTTGTAAATTATTGAAGAAAAGTTGATTATTAAACATGAATACTTTCTGTTATGTCCGCCCTACGTGATTCATTTCATATCCCCTTTCTTGATTATTTTGACGATTACTTTGTCCTAGATGTTGTTATATCAGTGGTCTATATCAAACACTTTGGTTGTAAATGTTGCCAAGTTGTTTTTAACATTCCATTCTGGTGTTAAATACTCAGAGGTAGAAATAATATACTAATAATATACAAAGCAGAGTGCGTTCACTGACTAGACAAGTTGTCTCACTTTTTCTTCAGTACTCTCCCATAGGTGGAAATGAATTGAAAGAGTTGGTAAATGTTTGACTGTGGCAGATACAGACTTTTAAGGTGGGGACTACCCAACACCAGTAGCTTGTAAAATGGGTGTTCCAAATCTACTTACATTCAGTCATCCATTACCCCATGATATTGAGCTCCAAACATGATTTATTGCAAATTTGACCTGTTTAAAGAAAACAATTGCCACTCTTGATTCTTGAGTATCCTCTACATTTTCCGGCTATTTTTTCATCCTCATTCTTCCAGCTACCATGAATATGATCGCTAGAACAATGACTATATTCTTGGTATAGGGTAGTCTCCCACCTTAAAGAAACATTTGCTCTAATTTTTGGCATTTGCTCACTGTTTTATTTTCAGTATATTAACAATGGTTTCTTATAGTATTTCTACATAGAACACCCGATGCTGTATTTAGCGACATACTATCACATACATACGTAAAGGACCATTGTTATAGTTGACAAATGAATTCTAGTCTTGATTTCAATCGAGATCTTCTTTCAACAATAACAATGCTTACTGTTCACTGTATGATCTGAATTGACATGCTAGACACTGGATATTAAGCTTGAGGGAGGAGAACAAGATACTACAGTAGATACATAAAACAAACCACTGTGAATATTACCAAATTTTGCAGCGAAAGGAATTTAAATACACTTGTTGAGCTTATCTGTTACCCACTAATATGGTTCTCTTTTTCTTAAGGATCAGGACTTCTTTGCAAATATTGAATTGATGTGGTCTTTTCCTAAGTCCTACCTAAAAGATGGTGGTATTTTTGTCTCCCCTCCCCTAATTTTTCTTGAGGGAAATGGGTGGTCCCCCTGAAAATCCTCGGCCCCCTGGAAGTAAATTCTGAACAGTCCCTAAGCAGTGGCATATTAGACCTTTTCAGAAAAGAGTGTAGGATTCCAACACAACCTATTTGTTGACATACATGCAGACATATGGTGCTTACAGGCGTTGTATATCAGCTTTATAATCCGTTAATCTTAAGGGAAAATACTGATACCGATCAATTTGCAGCACAAATCAAATGTTTTCGGCTCGTCTGCAGTGAAATTACTCTTTACACTGTAAAATGACGATGTTCTCACGGTTTATGGTGATAGATTGACCTCATACAAATCTGAAAGTTGTCAGAATATTGCTGTCATTTTGCAAGACAGATGTGGGTATTTGTGCAACATCAATCAACTTTAAAACACTGAATGATATAGTTACAAAAATATTACATATCAAAGGGAGCCGACCAGAAGGTTGAATAAAGGTATCGACTAAGCCATCACGACCCAGAATCAAGCTGCGCCTACCTCAGAAACTCAGTGTGTGAAACATTCACGATAGACTGTACAAAATAATATAAATATACCTGGTTGAAGGAAAGAATTCTGGCATAACGCAGAAAGAAATCCATCAGATAGAATGATGTATACATGACAATACGTATGTATGTATGTATGTATGTATGTATGTATGTATGTATGTATGTATGTATGTATGTATGTATGTATGTATGTATGTATGTATGTATGTATG
>LD349252.1:129877-153763 GCA_001465055.1 Ptychodera flava | reverse complement strand
CCTGCCTGCCTGCCTACCCACCCACCTACCTACCTACCTACCTACCTACCTGCCTACCTATATACGAAGTTTATACGTTGATGCACGAATTTGGTTGACGTATAAAGCAGGACCTGACTAGAATGTACTTGTGAGGAATAACGACATATGATATGATGGAATGTTGAATATTCCGAATCACAATTCTAATTGCTTCAAAAGTAATAGAAAAAAGTAAAATTATAAAATGAAATACAATTATATCTGCAATCTTTATGATACCAATTATGGACATATCAACCGAAGAAGCATACCGGCATGATCGGCCTTTGACCCTGACCTATGACCTGAGTCATCTTTAAACCCTTATGCATGAATTATATTTCGCACAGGTCTGTCAACTCTTTAGAAATACAACATCCTGGCCAGCAAAAATATCACAACATCTGTTTTGCAGTGGATACTTCACGAGTTGTTATTTTAAAATGATTAAAATTGGAGTATAGATCACATCGCGTATGGCACATGCTGACACGATCAATTTATCAATATTCTCAGTGGCATGATTTTTGTCTATTTTGCTATCTGGATCTCGCAAACAATACAGTTTTTTTTGTGTTCCTGACATGTCACTGCCGTTAATGCTGCAACTACGAAATTTTAAACTCATTTAATTTATTAACACGGTCGGGTTTTGTGTCTGGCTTCCTCTTGCGTGATTCTCTTCTCTATTTATTACTCTTCCCGAAGGACATATTTGGCTTGCAAATATTTGCATAAATTTATTTTCACGCTGGCGCGCGCGCACACACACACGCACACACACGCACACACACACATACTCAAAAAACCCCAAAAGTAAGAGTGTCCTTTGACATAAATGTTTGATCCTTCGTGATTTGAAATTTCGCTGTCGTCGCTTGAAAACATTCTAAAATTATTCAGCAAACTGTAAACTGTTAATTACTGTGTTATTTTTGTGGAAATTCAGACTAACGTCACGTGTGCAGTTTGAAAATATGCTTAAAACCTTTAATATTTGAGGGACCACAATTCTTATAGGTATGTATCACGGTTGTAAAGTGCTCGTGTTTTCATTTTAGCGGTTACAAGGCATACAAGTTTCAAGTTGACACGATCTCTCCTTCTGTTTATCGCGTAGCCTGCAATGGATAGTAACTTTAATACAAAGAAGTTGCGATAAGTAAAGATAATTCAGAAAATGTATCCCGTGTTGAGAGCACCGGAAGACAGTGATAGTGTGTACAGAAAATGCAATAATCCGTTCTGATGAAGAGATGATCAGGCTAACTCGTATGTTTACGGTAGCATTTACCATCTTCTGTTTACCGTTCTTGGCTCGATATGCCCAGTTATATTTCCCTGGAGAAGTACTATTGCACATTCAATAAATGCACAGTTGCTCAAAATAGTTTATAACGATAGAAACAAAAAACACCTCATTTTGTACGTGATGTACCCGTTCAGCCATCGGCTAAAATTTTCACAAGGTCTCCTCGGACAATAACAGGACTGCAGGAATGCCCGAAAACATTGTGTGTACATGCGCACAAGATCTCAAGATGCAAAGCGGATAAGCGTCAACATCGAAACCGCCCCAGGTGGTTCAGACAAGATGCCCACGCGAAGACGATTTGACGAGGTACACATAATGAATTGTTCACAGAAATTGACAAATATATACTTTCGTTTCTTCTCTCTGGCTTTAAAATATCACTTTTATTACCAAACATATTAAAGTCGTCTATATTTACCCTCGCTCGTGACACTTATCTATGTCGTTTATAAATAGTGAAAATAGGTCCGTTATGTTAATTGGCGACTATTTCGAGGAATGTCGTTCTGAAATATGACCCAGTAAATGCCATATATTGCTATTATCGATTGGCTGCTCCCACTTCGCATCCTCATCGATATTGCCTTCAAAGAAAGTTTGACTCTCTGTGCTCAGAGTTTACAGCTCTCGCTCGTTGACTGGCTTATCCATAAAGTGCGAATCTCGAGTTCCTATCCCGAAAACGTGCAACTAAGGGCCGTTACGATACTCCCTTTTGAAGAGAGCCGTAAATGTGCTTAAACATTTCGAAATCCCGGCGATGAAATTGGCCGCTTTAGATTTTCTTCTTCAGGTTTAATCAACCGCGTTTAATAGGGAGATGAATAAATCGTGCCTTTTGAGAAATATCTTAGGATTCAGCGAGAAATGCTGAACGCAATACACATGTAAGGGGTGAGTTGTTGATGGTCCCCGCGGCGTCTTGGCTGTACGTGCGGATAGTACAACTTAACGAAAGAGCTATAATTGCGGCGAAGCTAAGTCAGTAAGCTCATGGGTCTTACCGATAATGTAACCCTGCACAGTACAAAAGTAATCAATTCATATGATATAACATTTTATAGTTTATCATAAGTTAATTGGACTTGAGGAAGGTCAAACTCCCCAAAAGAGTGACATAACGGGACTATCTTCCACGAGAAAGAAATGCCATTTCCACTCGCGTTGCAGAAAATAAATCGGAAATTGTGTACGTTTGATTTCATTGTCACAGTTTTTGTCGATGTCAATTGCAATTTTTACGGTACTAAGACATGAACATGCCCCACCATGGCTTCGTTATGTTACGTCATCTCATTATTGATGCCAGACTATCTTTTTCCGTGTCTGTCTGGCTCTCCCGTTTCTTCCTAAGTGCTAAGAATTTGAGATGTCTAAAACTACGTAGATGTTTATCTGAAGGAAAATATTGCTTTCGAAGCTAAATATAACACTGTACAGCGAGTTTGACAGAATATGTGCTGTAGTATTCTCCGGAGAGTGTGAGAGAAATGCCAGGTCAATGCGAATTTACTGATAAGAATTTTTAACATAGTCAATTAATTGTTTCTGCTACGCTTGTCCTATCACGATTCGCTGACTAACGATGGAGAATGGCGTGGAGATTTACCTCCTGGAGATCAGTCAAATCATTCATGCTAACTTTCACGATACTCTTGCAGTCCGTGTTGAGGTGATTCCTTCTTGATCGACGTTAAGCAATTGTATATTGTTCTATAACGGTGCAAATGTATTGAACACCGTCATACGTACAGTATGTTGATTGTATTCATTTGAAATCAAGTATCTTTCGCTGAACCCCAGACAGCACCTTTTCTTTAACGAAGGCTGACAGTGGGAAAAGATGAACATTGGACACGTAAATTAAGTAATAACAGTTAGAACGGGAAGGCCAATCTTTATACAAGATTATATGCAAGTTTTCATTTTCTTTTAACATTCCATAAAGACATCACAGTAAGTCATGGCTTTGGATAATGGAAGGTCTTGTTTGCTGGTAAGCTTTTCATCTCACTTGGCGAAATTGCTGTGAAATTTTAGACTTGGAGGAAACATCGACCCCATACAGGTGAAGTCGTCTTTGGACTGTGAAACAAAACTGAAATTCATCAATTATATTAGTATTATATCGAGTAAAATAGAAGGGTTACAACTCTAGTAGCATGAGAATATATTTGGAACTAGAGAAGGACGCTTCTCTCATTATCGTGTCAGCACATATTGTAATGTTTATACAGTCTGTTTACTAATGAGCAACATTACAGTTTAAATACTCTCACAGGACTTTCATTATACATGCCAACAGGCAAACGTGTAAAATGATTAATAGGTGAAACACTGTATCAGGAGAAATGTCCTCGGACAGCCTCCTGGAGACAACCGTTACTCCCGGAATAACAGCCCCGACGATTGCTGTATTCTTTCCTAGTAAATTGTCAATCACGATGCAAATTGCAGTACTGTCTTCTTAAAACGGGGAAACATTTTGCCTTAGTGTAGGTCAATTCTGGAAGAAAACTATGTGATCAAATAACTGATGATAATGATATCATAAAAATTGTGTGAAACTACAAAACTAAACAGGAGAACACAGACATTTTATTCTTTTGTTTAAAGATTTCTTTTATGAAGAGATTGGTTTTTTTTCACTTGATGGCGTAGAACTAAGAGGAGAATCTTACAATTTAACGTTGACAGTATCAAGTTGAAAATGTAGTTTGCCTCAGTCCCTCCATCGCTGATCAAGGAATTATGGGTAGAAACCGATCGCTGGAAAGCCTGCACCACCTCTGCGAAAACGATACCACGGATAGTGACATTTGGGCGAGACTTTTAAATCGATTTTTTTTTCCTTAGGAGAATTGCCCACAACTGCAGTTTTAAAACATTAAATTAGTGAATGTGGTTAGTACGGAGATTCGTGTTAGTTATTTTGAAAAGTAGAGACGCAGTTTTCTCTTAAAACTCTATTCCACTTAACCATGGATTGGTCTGTTTTTATAGATGTAGTCAAACTGTAATCCCCAATTTCCTGAATTTAATTATTTAGTAAATGACATTGAAACAATCAACTTGATATCTTACAACTAAGGTAGCCGCTTCTTACGTACATTTGAATTTGAAAATGTCTAATACCCGCTCAGGTATTTCGGGATTCGCTCATTTAGTTTCTACTGAGTCATTTAAGGTTAAAGTTTGATTAAGAAAGAAAATTAACGTAAAGTAAGGTTTGCTTGACTTAATTGCAGGTGTACCCATGCTACAGTATATTTTGATTCTTTCCTCTAATAATCGAATTTAGACTGTGATGACTCAGCAAAATCTAAATGAGTGAAACCCAAAATACATTAAGTGGGTGTTGTCTACTACATTTCACGACAAGACTATTGGGAGGGAGGGGGGGCAACTGTTGTACTAGAACGGTAGCATTTGCATTTCACATGATGCGGTGGAATTTATCATAGCATGGTGATGTACATCCAGCGTAGCAGTATGAAGCTAAAAGAGGGTTCTCTTCTCGTACGCCCATATCTTGTATGGCGGTCTATTTCTGTCTGCGTATATGATTGTGCAATTTTACGTATGGCTGTCAACCCTAGAAGGAATATCGCCTTTTTTCTCTGTCTTGCGTCTGTCCGTCGTCTTGTCTATCCCTCTGTCTCAGTTTCTCCCAGTCCGTCTTTATCTTTCTGTCTCAGGCTGTTTGTTTCTGTCTACCCATGCCTCACTCCCTCGTTATCTCGGTCTCCTTCACCTCTCTCTTCCCCCCCTGGTGTACCTGCACTGACTGCAAAGCGATTGTCCGTCGATGTTATCTGTTCAAACAAATGTCCCTGTCCGTTCCAAGTGTTGAGTGACGATATCGATGGCTCTCACACCTCACTGCCTCCAAGGCATTATAACGTTTGACTTAAATCTGTGATTCTCAACTTCGAAATGAGGTTGTCTTTCAACCCCACAAGTCAAAAAGTCTCTCTCCGATAGAAAGTCAAGGGCAAGACAACATACAGATAAAAGCTGCTTTAAGGACTCTCCGATATAATTTCTTAAGAACTAATTAATTACCAAATACCACTTCAAAGGAATATCTTTGCAAACGATGAATTTAAAATATGCAGTGCAATACATTTAAAACACTCAGTATTGTTGAAAAGTCAAAGGTTTTTGGTCATCTTGTTAATGGATAACAGTTTTCTTTCCTTTCAAATGTACAGCGGGACTTCCACACACGTTTCAAACATTGATGGTCAAATATGCCGTCCTTGGAGTAGAATTGAATGGTTTCCGACCCAAAATATGCTGAACTACACGATCTTCGTCGTTTCCTTTGTTGACCACCCAGGTTGTACAGCGTGAAAAGTAACCTTGATCAGACATTTCCATTTTGTTTATTTCAGGTAAATTGAAACAACGCATCCATGCTACAATTTGCATATTTAGGAAGAAACGGAATGGCCAATGGTCAAATGTAGCAATATTACCGATGCACGTAGCTGGTTGGACAGCATTTCAAATTAGAAAGCCATCGGCCAATCGGAGCTTCCCGGCACTGTGACGTATACGTAGACAGTGATTAACATGCCTTGCGTGAAATGTTTATAATGGCTATCGAGCTCTAACAGGTTTCAGAGTACAGCTGTTGTTTTATCTCGCTTAAGAAAAGTGTCGTCGCTTACCATTACAAAGTTCTACTCTTTGAGAGTCCACACCATGGCGCAGTATTCCATATCCACCGAAAGCGTGGAGGATATCTCCTCATGGATGGATGAAATGACGGATTTTAACATGTCACAAAACTACACTTTCTACGGAACTCTGAGCCTTGGTCCCGAAGCAATTGTCATCCCGACGGTCTTTGCCGTGATATTCTTCATCGGAGTGATCGGAAATGGAACGCTTGTTCGCATTGTCCTGATGAATCCCAGCATGAGGAGCGTGCCCAACGTTTTCATCGCCAGCCTCGCTGTGGGAGATCTCCTGCTTCTGCTGGTGTTCGTACCGTTCAACGCTCTGACTTACATGACCACCGGTTGGCCGCTCGGAGAGCCTATGTGCAAGATCGTCAACAGCGTCCAAGTCGCCAGCACCGGCGTGTCCGTGTTCACGCTGACGGCACTGAGCGCCGATCGTTACCATGCCATCGTCAACCCGATGAACAAGAAAGGTAACAACATGATGAAACGTACATATCTCAAAGTTATCTTCATCTGGTGCATTTCGCTCCTACTCGGCGTTCCGACTCTGGTCTACAGCAAGCTGATGAATTTTGTCTACGACGACGGCAGCGAGTTCCAGTATTGCCGGGCGATTCCGATGAATATGGAACTACTGGATCGCCTGCACATAGCACTGATGTTCGTGCTGCTGTATCTGGTACCGCTGATCATAATAAGCATCTATTACGCTCTGATCGCCATCAAGCTCATCCGAAGCTCCAAGTCGGTGCTCGGGGAGAGCCTGCGCAACGAACACAAACAGTTGCGGGCCAGGAAACGGGTCGCCAAAGTGGTTCTGGTATTCGTCTTAATATTCGGTATTTGCTGGCTGCCATACCACACATTCAACATGATCATCTCTTTCAGCGCGGACAAGAGCCGATACGAAAACTACGGCATGATGTTTTTCAAGTCCCTGGGAACGATCATGGCGTACGCAAACTCTTGTGTTAACCCACTGGCCCTCTACTTTCTCAGTAACACGTTCAAGAGCTACTACAACAAGTACATCTTCTGTTTTTTAAGCAACAAAGAACAGCGCAACGGTCTCGTAAAGTCCGATTTTCGTGACAACAGTTCCTTCAAACGCTCTCCGAGCCGTACCCTTAGCCGTCTGACTCAGAGGACCATGGTCTATACGGTGTAACCATCTTATCATGGCACATAGGAAAAGTTCTTGAGGACGCATAATAATCAGGTAAACAGCACTGCCTTCTTGAAGTTCAGCGTGGCTGGACAGAGGAAAAAAACACACGTTTCAATTTGTCAAACGATATTTACCTTGTCAATGGAAAGAAGCGGATTTTTTTTGGACGAGGGAGGATAAAAATGTGATCAACTCTGATACTGCGGGACAGTACACCTGAAATTCATGTGCTTTGGCAGTGATAAACCAAAATAGAGGGCGCTAATTACGAGGCGCAGGCACGGGACGCAAAAAGAATATGAACACATGCTGTTACCGTAAGGTTTTCAAGCAGTAATATTTCTACAGAGCTCCGAGAAGATGCTTCCTGCGCACATGAATGCTATAGGCCTATGTGTCGTCTATACCCGATTTGAATGTAGAATTATCACTTTACTGCGATTTATAACTGCTGTTCCTGCAATGTATCCAATAAGGTTTTTTTTTTATGAATCTGGCCTTTGGGTTGCCAAGACAACAACAAAGAATTGTTTTCTCCGGTACGTACAAGGAGGTTTTCCTTTAAAAATTTTGTCACTGTGAACAGAATAACAATCAATACCAAAAGAGAATTCTCGTTCTCGAGCGCACATAAGCAAAGCTTTAAGATGTCTCAAATTGGCCCTCTGGGAAAAATCGAATTGGAGACATTTGGTGCATTTCAGTCTGCTATGATTGAGATCAGCCCCAACGCCCACCCACCCACCACAAATTGAACAAGCCTGTGCGTTTCCATGACAATGATATTTTGTACTTAGCCGCAGGCCGTAAGCGTCTCGACGCGAGGAAGTAGCAAGCATCGATTTAATGGCGGAGCAAAATTACAGAAATTGTTCGTATCGGAACATCGTACCAAGGCAACTTTCACTCTTTGGAAAGTAAAACAGAAGAAAATCATTTCAGAAATTGAGCTATATTATATTTTTGATCGTGCAATAATGTATTTCTTGAAAATTAAAGGATTTCGTATGATTTGTCCCGTTGTATATACGGCAGGAATAGTAATATATTGAAAATATTCGTCTAATGGGCGACATATAGAAAAGACCAGAGTTTCAAGGTAAGAATTTACAGTTCAACGTCAACTAGCTATTCTGATGTATTATTATTTCATTGTTACGACATACATGTGTAATTAAGATAAGCAGACTGTCCACGTAATTTAGGACTAAACACATTTTTCTACATACGTGACATAAAGTATGTGTTACTTTTGTGATCTCGACATTTTCCTCATTTGTTACAGTGAGCGTGAGAGTTGGTTACTTATTTACTCCAATAGTTTTTGTCTGTTTTAGTTGAGTGCTGAAAACACAGCGTTAAGCAATACTTTGTGCAAGTTGGAGCACAGATGCGTCTGTGAAAGTGTAGAACCGTTCACAATTGATAACCTGAGATACATTATGGTTTTGATTACTGTTTATTGTGATAATGTTTTCGTTACTTTTGTTGACATGATAATATTTTGCGTTGGAAAGGGTTTGTGAGAGAGGGTCACTAAGGCGCAATAGTTGTGCTATTATCATCATCGAATCCTTTTTGAAATAATTAAGAAGAACAATGATTATCACAGAACCTTTTTTTGAGAACCTCGTTAGACAGACATCTAGGGTCCGTCGTCGTTTGCTTACGACACAGTTCCAATAAGACTTTGATTTTTAGGGTGTTGCTCTCTTTACATCCTTTCATTTTGTGTAATCATCTTCCATGATTGATTGTTTGACAGTTGCCTAGCCTAATTAGTGTCAGTATCCTTGTTGACGTGGCGTAACTCCACGCTGAAACGGCATGACTGTCTGGGTGTAATGAACGTGTTGTAGACGCATCTGCCGCAACTCTCATGAATATATCTTCTTGGCCCTTTTCATAAAATTCAAATATGTTACATCTTGACTCTTGCTTCAATTATCATCTTACATTGTTATCTGTTTAATTCAAAGGCGAGAGTAAGCCATTATTTTAGGAGAGTATTTCAGATAAGCAAAAGAGTAACGTTGAAGGCACTGTCGACACTCTTAAAGGACGAAAAACAAAGGCAACATCTTCCAATTGTATTTGGTGTTCTTTAGTTTCATGAAATGTCTTAATAGTTGTTCTATTCGGAGAATGCGATGAGGTAGCATATAGTTCCTTTCTCTAACCCTGTCGGTCGTAGGGCAGACTGGAGGAACAATTTTTGATGTGCACCAGAAATGTATGCAAACGAAGCTTCCACATTTAGTTATTAGATACCGTCTAGAAAACAGAATGGAGATCGTATGTGATGATGACCATTGCGACATGGTATATTGGGATCATTGCCATATAGGCAACATTCAACATTCAACGCAATTTTTAAAGTCGTTTCAAAAAACACATCGCATTTTTTCACTTTTAATCCTACAACACCCCGACTGGTTTACAAATACATGTAGTTAAAGAGAGACCAACATTAAATTCGCGACAAAACAGTTTAACCCAATGTACATAGTCCGTTACATACCTAACTCTTTAAACATTTCAATTTAATGTACAATTAAACGCACCAGTATCTAAATATCACTTGATTTATAAACAGTAAACATGAAGACTTAATCTTGTTTGGAAAAGAAAGTTTTGAGAATAAAAATATTTTTCCATAAGTCACAACCGGGAGGCACAACTATTTTTGCAGAATATCGTAAAAGCTATAACTATTTCCTAATTGAGAAATCTTGTAATCAGACCAGCATCTTAGAGGAAAAATATTGAAGTCTATTTAGTAAGTATTTAGTTTATGCTGATATTTTTTCTGTTACTTTTCCTGTATGACATATCTCTTCTGATTGTAAACATTTTAAAAAAGGGCTTGAAGTTTGTTGAACATAGTTTTCTTTGCCTTTTACTGTTCATCGCTCAACGTATTTTGTTCGCTGTCAGTGACTAGTTAATAAAAGTATTTTCATACTTGACATTGACCTTGGCTTTCAGTTCTGTTTTAAATTATTCCTCGTTTACCAACCATCTCGCTTCGACCTTTTAAAGGGAAGTGGTCGTCGGAACTGCGCATGTGCAACTTTCTTGCTTACAAAAAAAGTATTTTATGCACTATATGAAGATGCATAATGTCAAAATAGCTGCAACATTTTAAATTTTACGACCTACGTTAAGACCAACATGTTTTAACTTTCATTAGTCGCCAACGTAGCTTGGATAAAGTGTTTATATTGGTCGTAGGCGTCCCTAGCGACCATTGAGCGCCGTTCCGACGACCGCCGCTCTTTAACCGGTTCTCATATTTGGCTATAAACAGTATTGACCAATCGCAGTGCATCGGATAGAATGCCAGTTTACATAATGTAGTGTGTGCTTCGGCTGGTTAAATGATTTGATATTGAATAAACGGGCGATACTCTAGTATCTAACTATCCTGACAAATTTTGTCCTCCAGGATGAAGTCTGTGTATAAAGCTATGACATACCCGTATGAAAAATGAGTTAATTTAACATCTTATTTAGCAAAAGTACCCAAAACGAGTTATCATAATATCATATTCATAATTTTAGTCTAATGCAGGATATGATTTCGTTGCATAATCCATCAAATACTATGCATTACATTCTGTACAAATACATCGACATACTTTAAAATTAAGCGCATATGAAAAGACGACATTGTACGTACGCATAGGAGTAAAAATTCCATCTTTTGGAAATGGTATCCGATGAAATAGAATAAAACTCATCACAGCGCATGCGGGTCGATTTATTTTCGACCAATAAGTGAATGATCTCACTGGACACAGAAAAAGCAAGGTATTTCACGACAAATATGCTCAAGTAGAACCAGTTGCGTGACCAAGCTGGCTAGGCTGCGTCATAGCTACGTTGATGCAATGTAAACACGTCATCAACCTTGGAGTGTAGAGGAGATAGCTTCATTTTATTATACCATCGTAATCATCGGCAAGGCATACAGATAACTGGATGATAAATTATAACAGTTTTATCACATAAACAAAGAATTTTAATATGATATTTTTATTGGAGCCATGGCAGATCACAATTAAGATGCGAAGATACTCGAAATGGTTTCTGGAGACAAGTCAGGCTGCAGAGATAAGACAGTGAGAAAACGACACCTTGACGTGCGAATAGGCAAACAAGCCGTAGAAATTGGCACGGTAAATTGACATGCTAGTTATCAAAGACTGACATTCCCTGTCAATAATTTAAGCACGTGGAGATATCGAGAAGAAAAAAATGTTGATATTGTCACAAGAAACGTTGCCAGTAGATATTTCAATTATTACATTTCTTATTTAGATTGTCTATTTTCTCTGCGTCCCTTGAGTCGATATGACCGCAACATCTCTCTCTCTCTCTCTCTCTCTCTCTCTCTCTCTCTCTCTCTCTCTCTCTCTCTCTCTCTTCCCCCATTGACTGTTTAAGACAGGTTTCAATCAGTACATATTGAATGGTAATTCTATAAAATGTCATCACAAATAATCAATATAGCGGAAACACTGTCTGACAAAGTAAAATTTTGATAGCTCTGTTCTCAGACCAGATTCTGGTCTGTGTTCTGCGCTGAAGCCCCAGCAGAATTTTCCCACACGGGCGTTGAAGTAGGGAAACATAAGATGAAATATTTACTCTTCCACATCACTCAACATTTTGTACAATGGGATGGCGAAAACATTTGCTTCGTGTTCGAGCAAGGAGCGTTACACAGTGCCGTTGCCACGACAAACACATCAAGAGCAATTTCAAAAACCACATAATGTGCACGCACTCGGCGACGGACCACTTATGTCACCGGTTCGATATCCGGTCCATCTCATGCACATGTGATGCACTGTTGATAGAATTGCAGGATATCGTGCCCGGAATGTAATTCTGACGATAACAGCAAATAGGAAAATTCCATCGGAGACGACTTAGTAACCCGTACGCCATTTTTAACGATTTCTTTCCGATCTCGAGATATCACTCCTTACCATTAAATACAAACAAAGCTCCCTTTTCTTTGCTCAAATTATCGTTCCTATTCAGTCATGACTTCCCTGTTGTGTAGTTTTAATTTTAGTTTTTATTCAACATATGTTAACAGCGTACGCTTAAAATTTTATTCGTTTTCGGATGCTTCTTCCAGTTGCATTCAACTGGGCGATATTTAGCATGAGCTTTCGCCAAAAACAATGGTTTACGATGAAAGTGGCAAAACATGATAACACCGGGGAACAGCATGTGTAAACACTCAAAAGGAAATATTGAAAAGAAAGACATATCAGAAAATGAATTACAACTGTCTACCAGAGACTAGACAGATATTTTTTGACTTGCCAAAAACCTTCAATCTGTTTACACTGTGCACTTACAAGATTAATTTCTTCAAACCATCGCATTAAAATCATTTATTGGACACCCCGGTGATTTAATATTCTGCAAAAATTTATATATATGTATACGGAGACACTCTGCTGTGGAGGAAATCCATCAAATGCATCGTTTTAATCTTGCCAGTGGCGCTCACCCATCGTACTGCGATACACTATAACGCTGGTCTAAACTACTACAGGCTTTGACGCAGCTCCAAACAAGTGACCTAAGAGCTGATGATCCGTGGCATTTTTGAGTAAACGACTTTTTCATGGGGAAATCAAAGAAAGGCCTGGGAAAGTAAGGAAAAACTGCACCATGTCATGTAATTTTGGGGCTTGCGGATCATGCAAAAGCGGTTCAAGACCTTAAATGCTACGTATTGCCGATGTTGCACTGCTGTGATCCCCCCCCCAAAAAAAAATGATGAAAATTATCTGATTCTGCCTTGTATTCAGTAATTTACAGAAAAAATGTGAGTGAATACGTCATGATGAATCTACAGAACAAAACTACACGCTATTATGACAGCGGCTTTAGAGAACATGGAATGAAGAATGACAAAAATGAAAAACAATAATCCAAAAATTGACATTTTGATTGTAAATTTCATTCTTTGAATAATTTTAAACCGAGTCTCCATAGGACTTTACAAATCAACTTTAAAAGCTGTTGGGATAGTGGTTTGTGTGAAAAACGTGTTTTGACGTGAAGTGAGAAATGTTAGTATCATAATGAACAAACCCATTCCGGCTTTTGGCCATACAAATTTTGACGTGGGTACTATCCGATTCAGGCTCCCAGAACCGGATAGTGCCCACGTCTATGAATATTCGGGGTGAACGAGGGCGATAAAATTACAAAGAATGCTTCGGATAAGGCTGGCAGGAACGCAAACAAATTATCTCCTCTGAGTCCCAAATTCTACACTTGGCTCTTCTAAGTATTTCTCTGCACTCCCACCTGGTCAGTCCACAAGGATTGGATTTTTCGATAGTTGAGGAGAACGGCGACACCAAACGATGTGTCCATTTTCCATTAGTTGAAACGGATACTAGCAAACTATTAAAAGTGAATGTTATGTTATAAAATACCAAAGTCACCATTTTGGGTCGAAAATGAAAAGAAATGCGTTGCGACACACGATGATTTCGAGTATTTTAAGCCCCACAATCCCTCAAACCACGGCCATAAATGAACGCGCTCGCGTATGTCACGTGATAACCAGACGTCGCGTACGTGTAGCACAGACGTTCCGAACGTCAAACAACACTTCTACACGTAGTCATAATTACGTGTAGTATTTTTGAGATTTAGACAAGCAAACTCAAAAGGTATCATTGTAAATTAGCAAACATCTTTGATATCAGAATATTTCGTAGAGTTTGCAACTGTACAAGGAGTACTTGCCATAATTTCCTTACATGAACGAAATGTTGTAGTCGCATTCCACTTTTTGTCTGACGTCTTCTAAAAGAATTCTCTAAACCACATAAATAACTGTATCAAAGAAAATCGGCCGATTTAAGGTAGTTCGAGGGTACAACGAGCTACTATAAGAGTGGTCCTCAATTATCGAAATTCATGTTTCTTAAAAATTACACGAATTTTGCATGTTTCTGAGAAAAATATGCAGCAAAATAATCGGGAACGCACAACTAAACCTCTCTATTCACACGTGAGCACGGATACGCGTACGCCACTGCGCGCCGTCAGGCGTACAGGTAATTACGTGTAACTAAACCTCTCTATTAGAGAGGTTTAGTTACACGTAATTACGTTCGATCAGTACGCGTAGCGTCTTTGTCACGTGATAACCAGATGTCGCGTACGTGTAGCACAGACGTTCCGAACGTCAAACAACACTTCTACACGTAGTCATAATTACGTGTAGTATTTTTGATATTTTCTCAATGATTTCCACGAATTTAGACAAGCAAACTCTAACGGTATCATTGTAAATTAGCAAACATCTTTGATATCAGAATATATCGTAGAGTTTGCAACTGTAAAAGGAGTACTTGCCATAATCCTTACATGAACGAAATGCTGTAGTCGCATTCCACTTTTTGTCTGACGTCTTCTAAAAGAATTCTCTAAACCACATAAATAACTGTATCAAAGAAAATCGGCTGATTTAAGGTAGTTCAAGGGTACAACTAGCGACTATAAGAGTGGTTCTCACCTATCGAAATTCATGTTTCTTATAAATTATACGAATTTCGCATGTTTCTGAGGAAGATATGCAGCAAAATAATCGGGAACGCACAACTAAACCTCTCTATTCGCATGTGAGCACGGATACACGTACGCCACTGCGCACCGTCAGACGAACACGTAATTACGTGTAACTAAACCTCTCTAATGAATGGTATGCATTACACGTCAGCGACCAGTGCTACGCTTGCGATCGTGTCGATCGGTACGACGGTAAGACATGAATCAATGGTCCAGTTCAAGTGACTTGAATGACTATTTACAAAACTGTTTTGATGTTTTCTGCTCTGTTTTGGACAAGGGTCCGGCATTCACAGGTGCAGAACATTTCGGCCAAGGGGACATTACACTAAATAAAAACTGACCAACTTAGCGCTAGCGTTCCCGGGACAAGAATTTATTCCTCCCGTACCGGGGCCCGTACCTCGATCCCAGCTTTGTACTTAGCCGGCAGTAAACTGTTTTTATCTTTTATCTAATGGAAGCCTAGTGTAGCCATGTGAGATATATTATATATGGTCCAATTTCGACATATTGTAGTCTAATTTTGATATGCTGACTTATTCACTATATCAAATCACAGACAAACAGAAAACTCAACTCACTGCTAACATTGCCGGTCAACTTCAAGAATCATGTCTCAATTTTCTCCATTCTCTTCCAATAAACCCGAGACAATTTTACTGACAGTATTACAGTGTTATAAACCAGTCTGTTATGATGGACTGTGCATACACTAAAGTTTTCGATGTCATAAACCAGAATTCATATCTCTCCGTTCAAGAGACGAAGTTTCTCTTAAAACTCAACCAACAAGACTCAAATTATGATGATCGTTCTTTCTCGTATGTCGCTGTAGCAAGCAGCCATAGCTCTCGTACGTTACGACGGAAAAACTCTTGTTCCGTTGCATGACTTGGGGTTTTCCCGTTGCAATCCATATTCGTCCGGGAAAACGAGAGCTACGACTACACAGATGAATAGACTTTCTAGTCATATTCGGTCAGCATCAAGTACTGAAGTTTTGAAATCTTGACTAAAGACATGCGACAAGCGCCAGTGAAAGTTTTCTTTATGCTTTGTCTGGAAAACTTAGGTGATTTTGCTCAGCTCACGTCTGAAATTGCATTTAGTTGCGTTTAGGACCCGATAAACAAAATGTTACTCTTGGTTGGGGTGTTCGTGATAAGTGGAACGGCGTTTCTGTCCAATCACTGGCCATGCTTGGTTTAGGCGTAAAATTTAAAATTCATTGTTATCACTGCGTACATATTGACACACACACCCACCAACTAATTAAGCTGGCAAAAGCTCTCGCAAAAATGTGTATGGGAACATGGAGGTAGCTACTACCTCCATGATGGGAAAAAGCTGTCATGCCTGAATAAGGTTGTTCCCATGCATCTAAGAACAATATATGAAAGCTGTCGGACAAGTCCTTTCAAGCGAGGAAGGTATTTTTCCAAAGGATTGGGAAAAGGCACCTATATGACATTGAAATATGAAAATTTTGCTCATCATAGAGGAATAAATCTGACCATTTGGAACTTGCGAAGGAAAATTAAAAGCTACAAGACATGCGGTTTTAGAAAAGATGTTCGAAAATAAGAGAAAAGCTCTCAAAGTTATGTAAGAAAATGTATTATAAATTCATCCTTACTTGACCATGCTATATAATTGCACTCCAGGGATATAAGCAAAGGGACACATATTAAAAAAATTGGACAAGTGAGTTTGGAAATATGTAATTCTTTTGCTACAGTTCATTATGTATGCAAATTTTCAAACTGTCATTGGTAAACTGATACATCTATTGCAGTGGTACGACAAGCTGGAGGGTAAGTGTCTTCATCAAGTTCTTATAAAATCTAAGACAGCCAGTATTTGGATACTCCACAGTGTCTGTAATTAGTGATTGTGCATCCAACTCTTCGAAACTTGACCCTGGTAAGCTAAGACGTCATGTGGGATATACAGCTGAACTTTTATGCAAAGTGTTAATGTTACTTATGCAAGCCACGCCCAAACAAAAACTAGTCATTTCTTCTCGTTGAGTAAGCACACTTGCAAAGTTTCAGTTGAATCCGATCTGTAATCTTTTATAAATTGTCCCGACAGACAGACGCACAGACAGACGCACAGACAGACAGACAGACAGACAGACAGACAACAACAATATATCAACTCTCGGTTAAAAACCACGGGACTAAATAACCGAGTCCGGTAATCATCATTTCAGTACGCTCGTTATGTAGAATAGAATTACCATTTCACATCATTACAAGGCTGACCTCAGGCTCGGTAATGGTTACAAGAAGTTCCAAATGGAAACGAGAAATTTAATTTGGGGAAGAAAGGTATCCTAAAAAGATCAAGTCCTGACCATCCGTTTTGAGGTATTGAACACAATCAAAGTCCATTAGAGCTCATTTGTCATCGTGAACGAAAATGGAAACTTTCTGTACGATGGAATGTCGAGTGGAATGCTTTATCGAACACGCCAAATGATGATGTGATTACATGTGTCTCTTGAAATGCGTGTTTCAAATCGGCAATGATGCTGCACAGTGCGCAAGTCACTGAAAGTTCGATCCAAAAAATACACTGTAAATTGCTTACATTACGTACATTGGCATGAAAACGATAAAAAAATCACTGCAGCGTGTGCACATCAAATACATTCCTGGTACAGGACACCATGCAAATGCCCGCCTATCTCGTTCAAAATAATTAAGTAAGACAGATTCATTTAACAGCCACGCAGTTTTTCTTAACCTGAGCATGACACCATCGCCTGTGTCTCCGATAGTAAAGTCACCTGAAACCATTGGTTTCAGTTTCTTGCACAGAACGAATAACTGGTATTCCCTGTGATAACGATTGCAATGTTATGTTATTCTGTCTCACTAATTTCATCTCAAGATTGCGTGCAAGGCATATCATTTACTTTCCACTCTCACAAGGTTTGGAAACGCAGTCATAAAAATAATCGACTTTATTTGTTCATCATCTTATCAATAAAGTATGGCGTTTTTATCCATCGAGAAAATATCACTTCAGTTGCATTGCACCGGACAGTACAAGTAAACAAGGATAATGATCGTAATCTCATCAAAAAAGACGGAATTCTTTATGTACCAAAAATGTACAATTCACAAAGGAAGTGATACGGTATACAACATAGTTATTGCATCGTTGTCATGATCGACTCATGCAATTCCTATAATCTTTTGATATTGGTGTTGATATATTGATATTATGTTTCCTAAAAAAGTAAGCAACACGTTTTTGCCATTTTCCTTCACACACCGCACTCAAATAAGGTATGTTCAGGGGTTTGATCTTTGCCACATACACGACATTTTCTATTACTGAAATTAAAAGTTTTGGCAATACTTCTTGTGATTAGATTTCTCTTTAATGTCTTACCACTTCAATCATGAGCTATGTTGCTCACGATTCTTGTTGACTTAAAAGCGATTGAACAGAGAAGTTTTGTAATTGCTCGTGAGATCGAGGTTATCGGTCCACTTTTCGCCAACATGACCTTTGACTTTATGCCATTTCTTATCACTAAATTTCTAGTGCCGTGGTTTGGTTTTTAGTTTTAACATCAACCTTTGTTACGAGTAGTTCTTTTAATCGAGGATATATATATATATATATATATATATATATATATATATATATATATATATATATATATATATATATATATATATATATATATATGAGAATTTGGTAAAGTTGCATATCTATCAGAATTTCCTTCTGTGTGTTTATTTGTACCCTATTATTTGCGCGATACTTTCCCACAGTTCAAGTAGTCATTTCTGTTCTCATTCGAGATATAAGCTTGTTTCAGTCGAATGATAATACTTTACGACTATTATTTCATAGAAAATGATATCCCTTCATTTTTTTTCTGTTAATATTGTACCACATGCCTTCGCGCAGAAGATTACTCTTTAATGTTGGCAAATTCACTCTCAGAAATCTTAGTGCCTTCCACTCATTCAACACATCACTATACATCACTATACATCACTATACGGTCGGATTTGCTTGTTGTTGACGTTGGAGATTACAGCGATATTCACCGGAAAAATTATTGTCAAATTTCCTGGTGAAATACTTTGATAAGGAAGCCCACTTAGGGTTCTCCTTATTCGGATTTATCTCAGCTGATTTACTTAACCAATTTTATCTAAGTGCCATAATACTTTTAAGATCAGCAAGATTTCTTTACCGCAATCGCCATATTTTTGAATGAAAATACCCCTTGTTGTGATATCACTTTGGGCAACCTTTAGTTTTTCTTCTATGCTTTGTTAATTTTCTAAATGTACACGATAAAATGTTACCAGGTACCTCAATTTTAATGCATCTAGCATATCGGCAATTATAGTCCTACCTTTAAAGGATACATTTCTGGAAATCCACTTTGTCAAACCACTGGGTCCGTCAAGCATTTTTAGTATGATATGCGCCCTCAACAATGGATCATGCGGAACATTTGTTTATGTAAATAACTTTTTCCAGATACGTTACTTTACGTTGAAAGTAAATAGCCCTACAAGAGGAAGACTGTGTTCTGCGATGCTCAAACCTTTTTGACGGTTAAATTTATTCATCAATACACCTTGGGTAACAGATATGTCTGCCATAAACACGAAGCATTATGTCCACATCACTATGACTAAGTGAAGTATTAAAACGAATACACAAATGAGTGTATACTAAGAGGATACAAGAATATGATGAAAAGAGGTATAGAAGAAGAGAAAATAGCCATGACAGTAAACATTGTGATAACAAAAGATGCATATCTCGATTGCATAAAGCGAACTGAACTGTTGAGAACGGTTCATATCTGCATCAGTTGGTACAACTTATACCTGGAGTACCTTTCTATAGGAAATGTTGCAGTTGCTTTATGTATGTATGGATTAGAAATTGTCTAGACAGGCAAATCATAAAAATCCTGGTCAACATCGAACATTTTGCAAAACTGTTTTAACTATTCAGACGGACTGCAAGTTGAATAACACATACATGCATATAAACACACCCACCTACCCACCCAGACAGACCGACAGATACACAGACAGACAGAGAGGGATGAATCAAGCATTGCATACAGCTCTGTGTACTGATTGCATCATTCTTTCACTCTGCATAAACCTTGTTGCAGACAACTTCTGAGAACTTTATGATCAGAACATTCTCAAATTCACTAGGAAGTCCACTAAAACGCCAATCATAAAACCGTAAATGATCAAAATATTGCATTATTTTTACCATACTGTAGGTACCAGGTACTTGTATTTTACTTGTGCCAAAATGGTGTATTATGAAATATTTTCAGTCATGAATATAAAACAAAATCACATTTTCTCAGTTTGGTAGTTTATCTTTTATTTTTTCCATGGACAGACAAGAACAGGGAAATTTAACACTATTTACATTTAACATTTACAAAACTTTTACAAAATATTGACATGAGTAGGAATGGATACCTGGTACAAAGTGACAAACTATAAAACATTGATTACAAAAGTTTTTCGCAAATATACAAACAGTTATATGTACAATGAAAGGATAAAATCTACAGTGGGCCAGAATGCCACAAGTCACAACCGTAAGTGGGATAATTTTTGTCTTGGAAACCATTCAAAGTAATTTTTTTCTGTGTCTTTTGCTTCATGATACAAAAAGGTATTATTGACAAGGTCTTGTGCAAACGACTATAAATGGGAGTAATTTTAATCGGTCATTTTTGTGAATATTTTTATCACAAGTCATTTCAACCAGAACAGGGAGTTCTATCTATCTGATGATTTGACATACAATTTTGTAAGCTGAAGAAAAAGATTTTACGATTCAATAACGTAAGTAATTGTATTGACTGTTTGATATTACATACATATATCCACTGCTGTCTAATGTGATAACTTTGGTATGTCATGGGCAACTTAGACTGAAATACCAGTCCCTGGAGTCACAGTTGTACAGCCCTGCCTCAAGTGACAAATCTTCAAGTTCAAGAGCAACCCTGATGAAATAAGTATGAATCCCTGAATAGCCTTAATGGTTTGTTATCCTGAAGTAAATCTCTAGTCATGGACTGACGTAAAACGTTTCCTCTGACATATGTCACAAGAGCTGCTAACAATGTTAATTGCTTTTCATTAAGGGAAATTGAAGGTGCAAAACAAGGAATCGTTTCATACATACTACAGTAGTTGGGAAGATGGGAAATTTTTACAGCCTGGTATCTGGGAAACAAGAGTTTGTCACTGACATTTATAACACATGTTTACATGCTTTGTGAATTCACTTAACTTTCATGCATTTCTAGTTTTCCATATTTTTCGAGCACTAAACCACAGCACCCTCGCTCTGTGAAAATCCCTTATTAAAAGAGAACGCAGATTATTCATCAATGTTACATATCGTCTCTGTCCGTTACAAAAATCAACTGAACTTCCACTTCAATTGATATAGGATACAATCTTTGCGAACAAAATCAAATTTAAAAAACACCAGTTCAAAGTTCAAAGGTCAGCAGTCAGCTAATGAACTGAGCGATATCTGCATAAAATAAAGTTGAGACGTGGTGTCAGAAATCATAGCTGATGTGCTGATATAAATTCTTGTTGTGCCTCAATGGACACCAGAGGGCGCTGAGAGAAGACAGAAGTCACTGAGCCTCTCTGTTGAGCTAGAATATTTACAAACACAGAGTAACAAAACATATGGTGAGCTAAAGTTTACAGAATGGACACTGGGGGTAAAATTGACTTTTCTAACACTGAAATTTAGATAAACCTGCAATATTTTACAATATTTGATACACACTTAAAGCATTTACACCATGTAGGACGTATTGCATCATATGCAGAACAATGAACTTCAAATACATATGTGGAACATTCTTTCTGTAAATACAAAGATTTCAAGGATGTATGCAGATATATGCAAATATAGGCTAATGTATTCAAAAAGATCAAACTGAAAACAGTTAAATATGTCTTTCACATTTACAACATAATATTAATCATGGTGATCACTGAGAAAAACTCATTTCCCAAGTGTGATATTTTTGAGCCAAAACTCCTTACAAATTATCAGTCCACAAGAAATCAAAATTCAAAAAACTTTTTTTGAGGTTTCAAGTCCTTCCTCTGAATGTAAATGTTGTGTTTCATCATGTTTTTTGTTCAGCACACTGTATTATTTCAAACCAGTGCAGATTTGGTAATATGGCATTCTGTGATCAAGAGGACGGAAAAAAACAACCAAATAATGTGATTACATGCAAATCATTATGCGGTTACAAGTTTCACATTTGGTTTGTCCTGACTCAGATTTTGTCTATTCTTGATATTTATTACTAGCATATGGTTGATAAAAGAGCTTTAGCACACTAACAAAAGGTAAGTGACACCTGATAAGGTTGAGGGGTCAATAATTTTCTTTTCAGCCATACAGTGATGGCAATTCTGAGGAAATGTGATAAATAAAAAGAGTGAAAATTTGCACAATCTCAAAAAACAAATCTAGATTGTATATTGCTGAGAGAATCTATAACCACTTCATGGATAGGTGGTTATTAGCATATTCATATCAGAAGTGATAAGGAGTCCATATACTGTCAATCTTCATCAAGATAAGTGGTCTTTACATTGTTTGTCATGGGAAAGATAGGTGGTCATTCTTGTAAGCGTTCCAGTGAGAGAATGCCTGTTGCATCTTTTGAACACTTAGCTCCAGAATAATTGTGACTTAGAAATCCATCCATGAGCTACCAGTGCTACGGTTGTTCTTCTGTGTTCGTCCACCCCGCCCGTAACTACCAGGAACTATAGCAATAAAGCATTCCGGACAAATTTGATAATATGCAAATGATATACAGTGGATTATTGGTAAAGGAATCGGGGGATGATTTACGGTTCAGAAGGACTCATCAAATGCTTTACATACAATAATAATGTATTAATTTATGCAAAGAGTATTAATGAGCACTGTTTAAATATGCAAATGAATTTATGAGTCATTATCAATTGAGAGTACTATTCATTGGCCTAACTTCTTTAGCTTGACTGCTCATTCTAGTGCCATGTTTGATTTTGAGGGCGCTTTCTGCAGGATCAATAACAGAATTGCCATTGAATAATATTAATATTCTCACTAGGTTGTCATAACTTGTTGACACTACAAACTAAACTTTCTCCAGCCGTCCATCTTTTGAATATCAAAGTATATTTTTTTACAATTTCATTAATCCATGATATGTCATTCTGATATTTCATTTCATTCACAAAAGTGTTTTTCCTCAACATCAATGAGGAAACCAATGGGCAAGCTTGAAGCTTTGTTTTAAATTCTAATTTGCAATGTGTCACACACCAACAGACTTACCTCCACCAGCCTGCATCATTCCACTATTTTGTTTATTTGGCACCGTCCTAGCAGTCGGCGGGGTGCTCGTCATATTATCCCTGTCATCTGTAGTTTGCCTCAATGCGCTACCACTGGCACTCTCCGTGTACGAATAGTTGCTACGACTGCTGTGAGTCCACGGAGTGTTGCCACCTGCTGATCAAAATGAAAGCACAAAATGTTATTGAAAGAGAATGAATGCCATGTTTCTGTACAGAAAAGGAAGCCAAAATGCCAACATAAATTCTACCACAGGCATTCATAGCGGTTCTCGAACCAAGACAATGTTACTTACATTAAAGGTATACAGTCACTTGTAATCTAAATATGCCCATATATGGTCAAAGGGGCGTTCCTTGGTATTCAAAATGCCCATGTGAGGGCGCTGTTTTTAAAAAGTGGCCACCCGCTTAAAATCTGTGATTGGTCAGAATTTTTCTTACCATGGTAACTGTGGCAAAATTGGAACAGGTGACAGTATACCTTTAACACAGAGTAACATTTGATACAAGAATTTTTTTCCAGAAACTACAGAAGAATGCTTCTTTTAATCTTATTGATGAGACTGGTTTAGCTCCATTTCCTGCTGTACTGGTATGTCACATGTACCGGTACATGTAGCTATATGATGGAAATAGTACAGATTT
>LD349252.1:37395-54693 GCA_001465055.1 Ptychodera flava | reverse complement strand
TTTCGTCCAACAACAGTCGATGAAGTGAGAAAAATCAATTTGTCATCGCATCATGGAATAGTACCTGACTCATTTAATTCAGCTGTTGTAAAACCACTTCTTAAAAAGTCTTCACTGGATCCAGAAATACTCAAGAACTACAGACCTATCTCTAATTTACCTTTCATATCTAAAGTAACACAGAAAGTTGTCGCAAACTGACTCAATAAGTATCTTACCGGCAACTCATTACTTGAACCATACCAGTCTGCCTATAGAAAGTACCAAAGTACTGAAATAGCACTCCTAAGAGTCCACAATGTCACTTGATTCGCATCAACATGTCATACTTGTTCTACTCGATTTATCTGCTGCATTTGGCACCATCGACCATAACATTCTTCTTGAAAGACTAGCTGATCTAGGCATCAAAGACATCGCCTTGCAGTGGTTCTCATCTTATCTCTCAGACCGATTTTAATCAGTTATCATCAACGGGAAATTGTCATCTCACAAGATTCTACACTTTTGTGTACCCCAAGGATCTTTTCTTCGGCCACTACTGTTTTCACTATATAATACACCCCTGGGTCAGTCAATTCGATAACACAATCTACAGTTTCATCATATGCCGATGACAATCAACTTTATTTTGCTTTCACTCGAAATGACACCTCCAATGCAATATCTCGCATTGAAGAATGCTTAGTTGACATCAAGATGTGGATGACTCATAACAAACTGCAGTTGAATGACAGAAGTCGTCATAATCAAGGCAAAAAATTATAATGCCCCAAATCCAATCATCAGTATTCATGTTGGATCCGGTGTAATAACACCAGTTGAAGCTGCCCGAAACATCGGAGCCATATTTGACAGCAATTTCCAGTTTAAACAACATATAACTGCCACTTACCAGAGTATATTCATCCACATCCGGATAATTGGTCAAATACATAAATACCTGTTTGAAGAGACCTGCCTTCTACCAGTTCACTATGTGTTATCAGCCAAATTAGACTATTGCAATGCACTTCCACTGCGGGGCCAAAGGCCCCCCGTTTTGTTTCATATTAGCGTGTCACTTTTTCGCTGCATATACGTCGTGTACGCGTCCAGTGAGTCAAATCCGCCTTTGACGCTATGTATTAAATGTCGCCAAATTTCCACGCTGCACAGCTCAATATTGATGGAAGAGTTGCAGATTCAATTTCCTCATATGTTGACCTTTCCATTATGATATTTTGGCAATAATTTCATGTAGGAATTATGAAAATACATATGCGATAATTATTCATCTGCAAAAATAGGTGAAAACACAGTCAACAGCCAAACGATCGTTAACTCGACATTTCATAAAAATAAGAGGGAAACTCAAAAAAGTAAAACGATAGAGTTTTAGTTAACCTTCATGAGATGTGCTATTTCAAATATCGTAAGAAATTACAGCGAAATGAAAAAGTTAAACCAATGGGTTTTTTCAAATATATTTTTCATTTTACGACGCGGCGAACAAGCTTGATTTCCCATAGAAAACAATGGCGTGTAATACACCGAACAGATTGCACACTTCTCGTCGGTTCAAATTCCTCAATTTTGAACGAATAATGATGAAAATTGACATGGTGATCTTTTGATTAATATATAAAATTCCTATCTTTTTAGATTTTTGAATTTCTTCACGAAAATTGTTTTATTTGACTTTTACTTTTTCCGATCACTGAAATATACTGTTGCCGTCAATAATTTGGCGAGCTGACGGCGTGTACATATGCAGAACATGGGCCTTAAATTGACGCATTTTGATCAGTATGCGTCTCGTAAGATGTACAGACCAAATGCATTTCGTGTTGTTTTAATTTATACCAAATTTTGGCGAAAATCACCGATGAAAATTCCAGTAAATTTGAAAAATAACACAGAACGGAGGAGAACGGGCGCAGACTCTCCACTGTAATCGTGCAGTGAATGTTATCGATCGATATCCTTTTATCGGAAATTGATACATTGTTGTCGTGCTCACTCGCAGGTCATATTCAGCTCACAATGGCGCCAAACTTGCAAAGAGCGCCAAAATGTGAACGCATCGCCAAAACTGTAAAAAAGTGTCGACGATTCAATCTAAGTACAAGAAACCAACGGATACGTTGATTTTGTGCTATCTTAGTCAATATATACGGGTTATGTGGACATATTAATGATTTGACCTCGACACATGAGCCCGTACGCCACGAAATTTTGATCGATATTCTATTGAAAATAAATTGATACAATGTTCGCTGTCGTCACTAGCAACCGGCTGAAAGCGCTCTCAGGTAGAATATATGCTTCGCGGAATACGAAACAATCAGGCATACATTCGTCCCGCAGTGTTCTGACTGGAATACCATGTTCACAACTCAGACTTTTGCAAAGAGCCCAAAATTGTGCCGCTCGTCTTGTTACTTGCTCTTAGCTAGGAATTTGACCACATCACACCTATTTTGAAACGACTTCATTGGCTTCCAGTAATCTACAGAATCCAATTCAAAGTCTTGCTTCTGATGTATAAAGCCATCAATGGATTAGCCCCATCATATGTCACAGAACTAATGAGCAACATAAGCCATGCAGATCTCTTTGCTCTAGTTGTAAACTGAAGCTGAAAGTCCCGAGAATGAAGCTTAAATCATATGGAGATTGGTCTTTCATGTACACTGCTCCTCTTCTATGGAACAAACTTCCAGACGAAGTTTCCTGTGCTCCAACTGTGGAAAGCTTTAAGTCTAGACTCAAAACCTATCTATTTAAGAGAGCTTCTTGTGATTAATTCTGTTAAGCGCCAGTGAGCATCCCGGATGGATACTAGGCGCTCTATAAATATTGTTATCTATCTATTTATCTGTCAAATATTTTGAGTCCTCCTGTCTGCTCTGTCTGGCTCCTGCTCAGCTGTCCCCGCTTTCAACACACTGCAGTGTTGTGTGCACAGTGCAGTATTACGTTGTTCACAACATGGCTTGCTTCGTTGATGTATAGATGAAACCATGGAAGTAAAAAAGAACTCAGTACGCTTGCAAACTCTTACATGATAACACGGCTTATTGTGTACGTTAGTGGCCACATAAACGAGGTAATCGTGAAAAGCTACTCTAACCAGTCATAAACGGACTAACAATGGCAGCTATCATCAACTTTGGCAGGCAGCGTCTACGAGCCATTAAAAGTCTCGGTCCACGGTCAGCTACGACCTACAATCATCACAACTCTGGGCTCTCCATTGATCTAATATCTCGGTTACCTAGTTCCGATGCACCAGCTGTAATTGACGACAACTTTGTTCATCGGTTTCTACTACACAATTTCCGACACAAACCCTCGAGTATATTTGTCAACCGTACCTTTCAAGCATCTCCTTACATTGAGTTTTCCCATTCGCCAAAATATGATAGCTCATCTGAAGAAGCGATCGAAAACTAAATTTATAGACACAATTATAATTGAAATTCACATATTTGAATTACATTGTTGAACTCTGTCGATATTGTTTACAATTGAATGCTGTACTACTGGCGACATAATACTGATCGTATCAATCGGCTGATACCATGCAGTTCACAGATGTCGATGCATGAACAGTCCGATTCCTTTTGCCTAGCATTTCACCGTGTATTGAAATTTAATGTTTCAAGTTCGGTTTAGACGGTAGGGATGCAATTGCTTTTCATTTTCTTCGAAAATACATCGTTTTTTATTTTCAAATCGATCAGAGAAAGTATTGCTCATTTTTTGTTGAACGTTAAATGTGCCTGTTCAATGTAGTGTGGAGTGTGTGTAAATGTATACAGTATACAGATTCAGGGTGTATCATGGCGGATGACGCTCACTGGCTTTGAAATCATTTAAATTTCCTTTTAATTCGTTTTCTACATTTACAAAAATTCACTAGCACTACCAAAACTATAAAATAATAGCAATGTAGCAATTTTGCACTCTATAATGTACTCGGCATTGCTTTGTACATATGTCCTGCAAAGGTTGCTGTCGTCGATTATGGGCTGGGAGGGGGTACATTATTACTTAAATATTTATTATTTTTGATTAAAAACACTCAGACATGGTATGAGTCTTATCCCCATTTCAAAAATTCCTATTTTTAAATTAAGTCCCTCAAAATGGAGCTTACCTACCCATATTTACAGTAGCATGACTTTCATAATGGTAAAGTCCAAAAGAGCAGCATTACTCAGCAGATAACAATGACCACATAGTCGACCAAGCCAGAGGCTACACACCTATACAATTGTAACATGTCCAATTTTATTTGTTTTCGTCGTTAAGCTTGGGTAATTCTCTAGTCAAACTGTGAAATAATGACAATTTTCTGATATGTCGCAGAGGTTAAATCACTCCAAATGTGCAAATTTTATACAATTTCTTTGTTTTCCTGTGGCATAAGAAAACCACAGAACTGAATAGGGTAGCGACGGGGTCACGTATGACAGCGTTCGAAAATGCTGTCAGGCAGTAAATGGAAGAGCATCATGTGAGTTGCTCGACGATCCACAAAAATATACAAAATAATCATTTAAAAATCTATAAATCCGGCAAGATTTATCGGATCAACTTGATTTGAACAAATCCCTATCTTTATATCTCGAGCCAACTTGTGACCAATTGTCAGCAAACGCCGTGCAGGGATTCTCGAGTTTAAACAGTTCTCGGACACAGTTTGGTATACTCTATCCATATCCACCCTTTCTGCCATTCCATCCATCCATCCATCTATCTATCTATCTGCCTACGGCAGTCATGCTAAAAATTGACCGACATCCTTCTGCATTCATTGTATCATGTTTGTCCACCTGAGTGTTCAATATTAACAGGCAGTAATATGTTTAGATATCATCAAATGATAAGTAGTTCGGCACCTCAGTTGTGTGTTCCATCCAAACATTCAAATGAGTGGGTTCTTCTATCAACAATGTTATCTAGAAAACTTGGGCAAAAAAAGTATAAAAAACCGTTACATACAGGCAACTGTCCAGCTTTGCTGACTGTTGCTGTAGTTGGTCTAATACCAACAGGTTAACACAAACCACTGTATGTGAAGCAGCGTGATATTCGCCAAGTGGCAGTGAACTAAAGAGCTTCCCAAAAACTACTCACGTCTTTTAGGGCCTTAGTTAATTGCTCTTCGTTGATTGTTTTGTTATTGAAGTTAGCTTTCTCCAAAGCCGAACAGAAGTTGCCCATTGCCTGACACTTTATTTCATGCTGCTTTGCCTTCCATTCCCGTTCTTCTATCTTAGCCATCCTCTCTCTACGGAAGAAATGACATCTTACTGGTTAAACAAGGGTTAACAGACTGACATATTTTATATCATTTATACCACATAACACGACAAAGAATGGTAAGATAAGGGAAAAATAATATATCCATATTGCAATGTGATGCTCATAAATTTGCCGATTTCGAAATGCTGAAAATCATCCTAAAATACTTCCATGTGCCAAATGTACGGGTGTGAATGAGGGATCGTGTTTTCGTTGTTTCATCATGTAGTAATCTGGTTGTGGCACTCACAGGAAGGGCTAAGTGTCCACTCTCGTTCCGCCAAATTTCATAACATCCTTTATCTGTTTTTTTCAACCAAAACACCCTTCTTTTGAGAAATGTAGGAGAGAAATAAGTTAATAAACAAAACATTTACAAGATATAAGGAGTGGGTGAGGTAATTGCAAATGAAGTTACAATCATGTCAATGTAGACAGGGCTCGAAATTAACTTTTTTCCGTGGCAGTCCACTGTAGCTACCTTTGGTAGCCCAGTGACAATGGCTGGTAGCCAATGCATATTTCAATTCAGGGATATATGTTTTCGTTAACCAGACAAGAGCAAGCTATTTTTCAACATTCTGCCCATAATGTGAATTTTCTAGTCATTTGATGTGAATATTGGACACCTTTAATTCCCAAGGAGACGGCATAATAGACGTTAGTGATACTCAAAAGTTTGCTGACCTATTGACAACCGGTTTCACTGTCAGAGTTGTATGCAAATTTTAATAGTCGTCATGACAACGATATGACCTTTTCAGCACTGAGACATACTGTAGCAGGCCTAAAAATACACCATAGGCTTTCTGTAAGGAGGAGGCATATAATTTTTGTGTCTTTGTGATTCCTATATTATGATTAAAATGCAACAAAAGTGCATTTTCATTGGCTATCATTTCCTATGCCTGCCATTCAAGTACGGCAGTTCAGAAATAGAAACTTTGTTGCAAAGTTCCGCGGCAAGGTCGTCGTCATAATTTGCGTAACAAAGTCATAGTCAGGCCTTTCTGTGTCCAGCTTAGTTTGACTGCATTTAGCTGGTCCCAAAGTGACAGACCGGATATAGCATGCCAAGTACTGACTGAATTTTAGGTCCCAGGCTTTGGTAGTCCTTGTGCGCTACCATTTCATCGAGTTTGGTAGCCCCTGAGAAAGGTTAGTAGTCTGTGGACGCGGGACTACCGCCAATTCCGAGCCCTGATATAGAGCAATGAGATTGTCTTCAGACAGCAACGTAGTCTCATTTTGTAGTTTGAACCAGCTTACCTCAATTACAGTTTGATGCAACATGATAGTTTTTTGGAGAAGGTTATGTTTTGATAAAAAATGTCATTCTCAATTCAACGCTGACATGGCTGCACACTCAAGAAAATTATTTTAGTAAATTTAATTTCATAAATAGACTTGGCGCATTTGATAATTGATTGTTTTCTTGTCAGGCAAAACGCCTTACTATAATATAGTGAGCTCTTTACTTGCAATGTGATATATATCTGCAGCATGCAATGGGGTGAACATACTATCTTGAAAAAGTTCGTCATCTGGCATTCTAGCACAAAACCGAGAATGGTGAAGTATTAGAGCTTGCTAATTAGCTGTTTGCCAGGGTTTGCTTGAAGGACATGTATATTTGCTCTCCACAGGCTGCACCATTCTAGCCCACTATACTGTCAGCGGTTTTCAGGCTGAAACTGATGATGGTGCCAATTAATCTTGGGATAGCTGCAGCACATTTTTACTGCAAGTTAATTCAGCCACTGGCTCAGTTATTTACCACTCGTTTGCAACATTGCATGCATTCCCCATGAGGGCATCGCCCGCATCACCATGGGGTAGGTTACAGCCTTTCACACCTCACAAACCGCAGATTTTTTTGAAAACCAAGAACAAGTGCTGTGGTCGCAAGGCCTGCAGTTGTAAGCTGTGTTCCGATGGTGAGCCCTTCCATTTTGACAACTCTGTCAACTTTGTTTTTAGCTCTAGTCCTAAATCACTAGAACTTCTTTCAGTGGCCTTGTTGGGGCCATTCTTTCATGAACTCTACAATATTCCCCATGAAGTGCCTCGATGTGGTTGTCAATTTTTGCTAGTTTGGCTAAAAATGGAGCTCAGGTGGCAGTTACAGGTGTTCACACGAGGGGCAATCCTGTCTTCGATTGCCTGAATCTTTTCTGCATTGCTGCTGACGTCCTATCTGAGTTCGCTAAGGCAAAAAATCTTGCAACCAACCAATGTCATCAGGGATGAGTCAATTGGCCTTGATTTTCAGATTGTGGAGTTGCCTTTCATGGGCATCATCATCGATTGAACCCACATCAACTTGCTGGGACCAGAAGAATCCAGCTACTAACATGGACGGAGATGGCCTCACCGAGAGAATGCATGTAGTGGAGAGTGACAAACCCCCAGCAGTGCAGAATGTGGAAACACTGAAAGAGGAGCCTGCGGACACCGCAAAGATAAAGAAGATTACACTTCCGAAGAAAGGCAGAGCCTTGGTCGAGTAGAATAGGGGAAGAAGTTAGTCAAGATCAGCTGGCAGATAAAGGAAGAGAAAATAGCCCTAGGGTCAGTACGGCTTCTCAAAAGGAGAGGGGGTCTGAGGCGCTGGAGGCCACATGCTCTTAGACTTGGTACAGCGATTGTTAGATTTTCCTAGGGTTGACTGGGATTGCTTTGACACGCCTAGGCTTGTACTATACAGGACACTTGCACCCTTTTTCTCCAGTCTGCCCACCGAAAATGATGCTGGAAACAGGCCATGGGCGCCCTCCTCCTCCGGCTCTGCAGCATTCTTTTTACTAAATTGGATAGAAATTGCTGATATGCTTGTGAGGTGGTGGGAGAAAATCCGCCCTTTAATTTTTATATTTACATATATATGGCGACATGGACACCAAGACTCTCATCACCAATATGTAAGACAGGGCTTTGCTGGAAAGGCTGACCTTTTCCTTATTGGTGGGTGTGGAAAAATACTGACGACAGAGATTGGCGACCCTAGAAAACCCACCTTGAACAGATTCATCAAGCTGGAGCAGCAGTGACAGCCACTGTTGTGAAAAATCATTATTCCAAAAGAACCCACTCTTTGCGTGCAAAGCATGGTATTGTCGGTTAGGATGACAGTTTTCAGGGAAAATTCTCAATGTTACTGCCTTTAACAGCAGCAGTGTGCTTGTCAAGAAACTGTTTTTGACGAGGGGAAGCCTTCGAAGTGGAGAGAGAAAGGCATGATAGGGTGTTTGGGAAATTCAATTGAGACAGAGAGGCGTATATAGAGCAGACATGGCAGATCCAAACCTGGAAAAAACCGATACAGAGCCAAAAACAAGAGACCGAGAGGGAGCTGACTTCGACAAATGAGAATGTGCAGCTCTTTGCACAAGAGATGGTGTGCGACATTCTTATGGCTAATGAGCCCAAGTTTCATGACAAGTACAAACCGAGCACTGGATAGAAAAAATGGGACATGATCTATGTCATCATGGGCCTTGTCTGCAGCGTCGTGGAGTGTCTCCTTTGAGTGGGGCAAGTCACTTGCTGAAGGCTTGGAAGACATTCACCACATCTAGCCGTATTTGGAAAGGCCGTCTTCAGGTCACTTGCTGCTGTTCCCTTCTATAGTTTAGTGTCTGTTACCTGTACCAGTGTGGTAAACTGGAGGGCAGTGGTCGCCAGGCAACAGATAGCATCTGGTCCTTGACTGTTCACCAGCTGAGAAACTGACCAGTGAGCCTGTCCTGTTGCTATTTTAAGGATGGGCCACTGCAGGTGTTTGTCTGCGAGGAACTTCCGGTAGTGCAACATGAAACCAAACTTCTCCTGGATTGGGTCCTCAGACATCGAGAGCTGCAGCCCCTCTATATCTGTTACACTTGAGACAGGTCAACCTTGTCACTATTGTCACTCGTGTTGCTCCTGGTGTTGTCTAACCACTCGACACTAGTACTGAACTGGGCCAAGGGCCAGCTGCTCGCCATTAGATAAATATGGCCACCCAACAAACCCTTGACTGTGCATCGCTGACAAACAAATGGTTTTGGACATCACGAGAGCAAAGTTTTTGTAGTCTATGAAAGGTTGATTGATTCAAATATGCATGGATTTCGACCGAAAGTAGTTTTTCGTGAGCAGCCCAAATTGAGACGGAAAGTTGCCAGGTTTGTCTATGGACCTTAGCAGGGCTGTGGCTGGCATGGTGGGAGGCCATAGGCCATATGCATAATATGCCAGATACACACAGCATCGTACGCAGGGCTACCAAGAATCAGAAAATACAATAATGCTTAGGTGTGAACTAAATTGTGATCAAGGAAGATATTTTTACATTTAAACAGTACAGTTTTTAAAAATATAATGCAAAACCTAACCCCTGAGAATAATTCAATTTACTTAGCCAGGCATGGAATTCAGGTTTGCATTTTATGTTTGAGTGTGTAGGCGTCAGCTGCGATACTACTCACCAGGATGTTGCATGAGCTTCTGTTTGTGAAGAGCTATATTTACACAATTGCGGCAAATGTATAGGCGTCAGCTGCAATACTACTCACCAGGATGTTGCATGAGCTCCTGTTTGTGAAGAGCTATATTTACACAATTGCGGCAAATGTTGGGCCATGGGCACCCAGCCCCTTAAAACCATCCATAATTGACTTTGGCACATAGTGTGTGAGTGTCAGAGTTTCCTTACCAGCGTCCTGGACAAATGGAGGGGGTTTGCACACGACTTTACAAATTTGATGTGCTTTTCTGGCCTTGTTCAGACCTCTTGTTCAACCTCGCGTACACTGTCACACTCAATGCTACCAACAAAACCAAAAGTACTAAAAGAAGATTTCCTTTCTGCATGTTTAGAGGGATTGCAGCCGTGTCATTATCGTAATCCTCGACAGAAGGGGATGGGGCTGGGGCCATGGCAAGACAGGCTGAAACTATCATCTGTTACCAGAAAACACATTGGTGGATCTCCAAACGCATCAGTAGATCGTCAGAACTCTTATTAACAAGTCTGTTCACAAAAGCCTGGACATTTGAGCCATTCAGATTTTTTTATATCAGAACTTAAGCTTTGGGTCTGTGTATTTTCGATAGGACTAATATCTGCATGATAAAAAGCAGTGATGTGATGGACCAGTAGTTTCTACTGGTACTTACGTGCTGCCCGAGGGCGTATTTTACTATCGCCTTCCATATATGGCGATCTGTGCGACTGTAAGATGTATGTTGTGATTGAGCTTCAGGTTAAACCCTCGCCCCTTGCATTGGTCATGGTGCTTGTAGGCCATGCGCTTCTTTGCTATAACCTTACAGAGCTTCAGCTCAGTTGGGGACCTGACCCATTGGAGCTGGTGCGTGTTCTCCACCTGGGACACCGCAATATAAGCAAAGTTTTACCACTGGAGATTATCGTCGACGATCCAGACCATTTAGTGGTCATGAATAGTAAGACCCTGGCTGGAGTGGACTGTAAGGGCAAGTTGCCAGTCTAGATGACTGCTGCAACTGCCTCCATGCCGACATCCAAAATGTTGTTCAGAACCAGCACTTCTTTGTGGTTGGTGAGTGGAATAGTGACTTGTATTTTTTGCAACCAGCTGTTGGGAGTAAAGGAAGGATAGAAGGGTGTCTTTAAAGTGGTCCTTGTGGCACTGGAATAGCAGCTCCTTCACTCAGTTGATCTGTTTCTGTCTTGATGTCAAGATTAGGTCATCAGGCATCCAGGGCGCAACAAACCTATCCCACCCTTGGCAATCAGGGAGCGCCTCTCGCATAGTTGGCACTGTACTCTGTCAGGCTAGAGTTGGACGATCTTTTTGAGGGCCTTGAAGACCAGTTCCTTTGCTCTACAATTGACCTTGACATCCTCGTAGTAGTCCACCTTCCTTTGCAACCAATCGTATGTACGCTTGCCCTCACGGACAGGACACACCATTCCTCGCAACAGCCAAAGCCCTTAGGGCTACAAATGCACTATTTCCATCAAGATTGTGTGGTGCTGTTTACTGGGCATAGATGCTGTCAGTGGCCACCCGGACGACCTCCTTTGAATAAAATCTTGCAAGCATGCTGAGGAGATTGGTGTGTGCTAAGGCAAGCATGCTGACCCTCAGAGTGGCATACTTGGGCGGTGTGCTGTCATAGTACATTAGGATATGGTCTAGGAGGCATTTCGCCAGTGCAACAACAAAGATGCAACTTTTGCCATAGTCTCTGACTAGGTAGTCGAGCTCTTCTTTTTCAGAGACAACATTTTCATGAATTACTGAGGAACAGAATATGAACTTCAAACTTTTGTCGAGGAGTGCAACACACTACAACCTATATTCAAATTCATATTTAAACATTCTATTGACAAAATATCATACCTTGACTTAACGGTCTTCAAAGGTCATCATTGAGAGAGAAAGCTCTATTTCAAACCAACAGAAAACCAATCGACATGTTCCAATATTTATTGAGAAATTTGTGTCACCCAAGTGGCACTTTAAAAGGCTTCATTAAAAGGTCAACTCCTCCTATATGCTCGCAAATGCAACAACAACATGGACTTCACAAAAAAGGTAAACTTTCTCACACTAAATACTTCAACAATGAGATTAAAGAAAAAGAGAAGTATCTCGTATCATACAAGAAGTTTAATAACCTAACAAAGCATCAGCTATGTACCTCATCGATAAAGATAAGAGATTGACTTAAAAACAAAACTGATATAAACAACGACCTTTAGTCCCTTTATCCGAACCAGCCTTATCAAACAATGTTTAAACAAACAGGAAAATAATAGGTGCCGAGAAAAATTGATGGCTACAAGAGTCATGCGGTGAGTTGGTTGCCTGAAATACCCGAAATAGGGCTTAGCTTTGCTTTCACCTTGGAAGGAAGTTGGGTAGCAGACTTACATGTTGATAGCAACAATGTACCCTACATTGTTGTGTATCAAAATCTAGAGCTTGCCTTGGCCATGCATCCTTCACGCAAGCCTTCTGGATGTCTGGAAGAAGGCTAGCTGGGCTCGAACTTCAGCTGTTCTTTTCCTTGGCCATGATGCTGGCCCCATGAATCTTGCCAAAAGCTTTCTTGGCTATAGTGGGATCACCTAGGTCAGAACAATTAACCTTCTGGAGTCTCTCATAGGCTTCCTGTGTTCTGTAAGTGCAATTGTCTTGGAATACGAACTGGTCGACTTTAAGTCGTCGATCTTCACTACCTCCTAAGAGCCAGACCACTAACAGCTCACCCCGGGTAGCTTCTCTGACAGCCTGCCTGACATCACCTTCATAGATATGGACCTCTCTGCTTTGACGAAAGTGCAACTCTTTAGCCAGGTGTGGCTATTGTGGCAGATGAGTCTACGTCTGCCCCATGGACTGGTACTTCCCACTTTTGTATATATCATCACTGGCAATCTCCCACATTATGATCTCCCTCTGGGGATATTTCCCAGTTTGGCCACATCGTTAACCATGGCGCCAGTCTGATTAACACTCTCTTCCAACTCTTGAATTTTTCTGGTGCCGTGTGGGTGAAAGCCCCCGGCCCCTCATTATGCCTTCAAGGTATTCAATGACACACTTGGTGGCCATGCGATTGAGGTCACCATCTCTTATTGGGGCCAAGCTGACAGGGTCTGAGTCTATGTGGGGGTAGACCCATATACAACCACAGTGACCGGGTAGGCGTTCTTACAGTACACCCATTTGACCCCTGGCAGCATCTGAGAGATCTCGATGGCGCCCTTTCTCCTTTTTTCCTCTCAGCATGGACTGGGTTAAACTTGCCATTGACATCCCAGTTGCCTTGGTTTATCTCACACAGGAACTTGAGTTTCAAGATGAACTGACCCTCTGGAGGAGTGGCAAGTAGCCGTGCTCAGCCCTTTCATCTGTCTCGCAAGCATCAAGGGCTGGTCGACCAGCCCTTAGGTATATGCCATCGGCAATTTCAATGTCACAACTGTAAGGCAGCCTCTTTCTTTCCATGATCCAGGTGGAGTGGACCACAGTGGCACCATCGAACTCTACCCACCAGTCTTTGGCATCATCAAGGTCCTCAACCCACTCATCTTTGGAGTCGTCAAGGACCTCATTTCATTTGTCAGTTGACAGATTCAATGGATAGGGAATCTAGCTATCCAGGTCGATAAACTCCTCACCCTCTGGAACCTCATGGCTCTGCTTTACAAGAAACACATCACTATACCCCTTGGCCTACGGCATTGTGGAATATTGATGTGTTTCCGGCAACGCATGGCCCCTCATGGTAATAAACGGGTGCTATAGCCCTCATAACCAGGTATTACATTTACTAATGCACACTACACAAACTATCCTGTCCTTTACTATCTATAAATTGCAGTTCAAAAGGGTATCCAATTCCTTTCACTGACCACCTTTTGCAAAAAAGGAGGAGACACCATGGACCAGTGGTTAGGGTAACGGACTCATTATCGGAGGATGGTGAGTTCCAGACCCTGTTCAAGTCCCGATAGGATCAGAATAGCGGATTCACTGTCAGAGGACGATGAATTCGAGACTCTCGCCTGGTGTTGTGCCCTTGAGCAAGGCACTTTACTCCTCAGTGCTCCATTGGGGTAGTGGGTTATGGGTACCTCATCCTGTAAATGGGCTAGTGCCTGTTGGATGATGGACTAAAATAAATAAATAAATAAATAAATAAATAAATAAATAAATAAACAAATAAACAAATAAATAAATAAATAAATAAATAAATAAATAATTAAATAAATCAATCAATCAATAAATGAAAAGTACCTCTTTTTGTGTTTTTGGACAGCCATATAATGTATAGAAACTCCCCCTTTTCCATGGTTTTGGGAACATGGATGGATACCAATTTTCCCGGGGATACAAAAAGGCTAGGAGAGTATATGGGGTTGTAACAGTTGGCAAAATTACTTTTCAAATCAAAGAAACTATTAAAAGATGTTAAAAGAATGTAACATTGAAGTTCCTATGGCAGCATCGTAATGAAAATGGCATGTTTCCCCAATACCTTTATGATTCTGTGACCCTCAGTTCCAACCCTCATGCCCCGTAACCTAAATAGAATAGTCCCACTCTGCAGTCACATCCGCCACTTTTCCTTCACGTCAAATATGTAAGTTGTAGTCCTTTTCGCAATTTCATTTGTTTGAAGCAACTATCCTTTTATCTGTAAAGTGAATATTATAATTTTCACTTCTATGTTGTTGTTTTCACAAAATGTGGACCGCTTGATGTTTGAAAGTTCAGTTGCTTCAACATGCGGCTTATGCATACACAATTCACTGTGTTGTTCGACAGAAGCAAGATGACGTCTTTTTTTCAAGTTTTTTTTAATACATGATTCAAGCGGAAATTTTACCAAAATGTCACGTCTATATAAAGGATTGAATAATCAGTTTTACTGAAAACAACATTATATAATATTGTATCAGTTCAGCTCGGAAATCATTGCTGAGTTTTTCTATCTTTTGGCTATTTGTCTATCAGTATTCATGTGGTCAAGGCATGTCAGTTCCTGGAGATCGTGAGAATGTCTTTTCATCCTTTTAGCAATTTCTTTAATTGTAAGTAGATTTTTGAAAGTGATGAAAGTTCGAGTGATGCTGAATAATCGTGCATAAATTAGCATAAATTAAGCGTTCATGGCAGATAACCTCGGTTGTCGAGTAAAGCTCTCCCCTAGTTTAACTGCCATTTTGTGTTGCCACACCGGGGCTTGTACTCGGACGAGTACTGTATTCACCTACTCTCTCATGTAATCAAGCTTTATATGTGTTTGAAGAAAGTATGCATAAAATATTTAGGTAGAAAATCATTTGACACTTCTGTTGCCTTGCTAGGAAATGTCGAACAATATTTTCACTCTTGCCTAAAAACCTGCCACAACCAAAAGGTTTCAACATAGATAATTCATTTCTCCGCTACGTCAGTGTATAATTAAGTTGATCATCTGTAGTACCTTTCAGAAAAAGTTTTTTCATTACTCTTGCATTACCATCTGAAATGCACCTTAATTCCTAGACTCCTTAAAATGTATTTTTCACAACTAAGATAATTCCTGACGATTAAGTACATATGGTAATCTTTGAATATTAATAAGACAAGACATCATAGGCCCCCACCTACCTCAGTAACTTTGTATCGGGCCTCTCCAGCCGCGGTTTCTTTGGAAAGTATTCATAGATATCAGGATCTTCTTGAGAACACTGCAAAGGAAAATAAAATCAAAGAAACTTTAAGAACATAGTGTAAACCATCTAAACCGTACAGTTTGATTGTGAAAAGTTCATTATTTTCAGGGGAAGGACGGAAACCATATTTTACAAGTGTTTTACCATGACAGAATTGCCTCTACACCATATGCCTCCCGACGGGGTCCTCTGTCACAGTAGTCACCTAAAGTTTAATGGTATTCTTCTGCAGATGCAAAAAGGCTGAAAATAAATCCTTCCTTGGCTGGGAATGTAGTGCACACTTTACAAAGGTTTCTGCTCGGCGTATCGTTAGTATCAGTGCTGTTATGATACGTTAACGTTAAAGTGTAGTTCTATCCTCTGTATCAAATTTAGATAAGTATACAATATATCCAAAAAAGAAGACATGTTAAAGTTCTGAAATATTGACAGCTGGAAGACATTATTTTGAACAAATGTTACAGGCACTATCTCTGATAGTTGAAAATAACGTAGATCAATTTACCAACATTACTCCGAGTGTCTTATCATTGAGTTCCTTAAATCTATCCTTCTTGTTCCATATTCTGTGAGTTTCACTTTTCAGATGAATTCGCTTCAGGAAGCTGTCTTCGTCTTTCATTGACAACCACCAACCTAATGTGAAGGGGAGACTTATCAAAGATGACTCGTAAGCATGTCCATTGAAGGGGAAGACACAACATGATGAAGAATCACGGAAACATTTACTGATTTTATAACCTATTTGCCCGTGGTCACAGTCGCTCACAGCAGTTTTTTTAACATCTCCAAATAACTGTCAATATTAAAGGGACAAAGTCAGCCATTTTCTACACACTTTTCGAGCGCGAAATTCCTCAGTCAAAACAATATTCGACCCAAATAGTGACCAAAAGATGGCTTAATGGATATATAAAAGTGCCCTCTTACTCTTTACAGCAATGTTCAATGTTTGCCTGGGGGTCCAGGCGATTTGAATTGACCGCCAAAGTTGAACCCCATCACATAATGAATTAATGCGCACACTACTTCAGATCATCGTTTGGAAGAGAGCGTGAGCAGCCTGTAACCTTCATACAACCTTCAGTACAATGGATAACGAGTAGCACACGACAAAACGAACTACAGTAAAACAGTGAAACTTAAAAGGGAATTTGCTCGTTAAACTATCGAATGACACGGACTGTGAAACAGAAGTATACCACAGACCCAATTGTTGTATGGTAAAACTAAAACGTACCATGTAAGATTGCTACCTTGATACTGATAGTGAAACTACAGAGTAATACATTTTCTTTGCATTTTATGGTGAACAAATCTTGATATTAAACCTGCATCTTCCAAGACTTTTATTTAGGGCATCTTTCTGCCATTCCATTTTGTTTTCAAACGTCATATGAACGTTGAATTATCGCACCCAGAGGTGCGACTGAACATCCGTGACATCGCGGCACTGCCGAGTACAACCGATCGTTGGCTACCTCTTGACAAACAAAATTTGTGCGAATGTTATTGAACGGGGGAATTCTCTGTGTCTCATGTAACTATTTGTTACAGTTTAACGGTATTACGAACTACAAGTGAGTACATGGATGGCAATGACCGCAGCATTGACAGCAGCAGTCGCCCTTATTGTCTTCCGGTCACTCGCATTGCATGGCAGTCTTTGCAGGATTTGCTGCGCTGACTGATAGTGGTTTGCCCGAAGTTAAAGACCGCTAAACAAACACAAATAGCCGCTTATAGGAAATCCCCTTGATCGATAATTGATGCCACGAACAGGAACACATTGTTTGAAC
>LD349252.1:4934-18963 GCA_001465055.1 Ptychodera flava | reverse complement strand
GTACCAAATTACAAAGCTATCAGACAAGTTATTTTGAGAACAAGTTTTCTTGACCATAGATGACAAAATTGTCTTAAAAATACAAATTTGTATATTTCAGGACAACTGCCACATATCTTACTATTGTCATCCCTGGATATCTGTAACCCAAATATAAAATATAAAAATATTTTTTTGCGATTTTTTGACCGAATATGAAAAAAATTGCTCCCAAACTGTAATTTTTCTAATGCTGTCGTAATTTCAACAAATTAGAAGGGTAATATCCTTGCAAACATCCAATTCAAATTTGAGAGAAACTGAGCTGGCGATTTCAGAGAAGAATTTTTACTTAAAATGAGGAAAATAACCAAAAAATTCGGCAAAAATACAAAATTCAAGGTACTAATTTTCAAAGGAATCAAACCAGCGGTTCTTGAGTTATTGACTTTTGATCATTTTCACATTTTTAAAGCTCATTTGCATAATTTGGGCACTGCAAACTTCATTTGAACAAAATCCAACCTACAGCCCAGGATGCATCCACAGACGAAATACCGCGCTAAAAAGAGCAGTGGTTCCTGAGTTTTTGAATTTGACGGAGATACATACATACATGCATACATACATACATACATACATACATACATACATACATACATACATACATACATACATACATACATATCTTGCATATCTTGCACCAAGTGTTCAAAACGCGCCCAGGTGTAAATGTTCAAACATTTGCAATTACAACGGGATGAATTACGAAGCGTAAATTAAAGCTGCAAGCAGCGTTGTAGGGGCCGAGCAGCTTGCATAGTTAATGAGACACACAGTGCGTCACCTTGAGATCTCCTATTATACCAAACATGGTTTTCGTACTAATTATTTCTCAGTTTTAGGTATATATATATATATATTTTAGGTCAAATGTCATTGAAGACACATGACAATTTATCTAAAAAATTGTATATAATACTTATCTCTATGTACCCAAAATTCAGACCTCTATCTCTACTTATTAAACCAGCATAAGATATGCACATAATTAAAAGGGTACAAAATGTGCCATCATAAGGTCTCCTATCATACAAAATATGAAGGGTTTAGGACTTGTGGCTACTGAGTTATGGACATATTCGTATACTGTAGATTAAAATTCAGTGATATCACGTGACTGTTTGCCATAAATATTTGTTTCCATATTTATACCTTTGTACAGAGTATCAGTCATCTATCTTTATAAGCTACACCAAAATAAGATTTGCACATGATTAATGAGTCACATGATATGACACCATAAGATCTATTGTTTTGTTAAAAATATGCATGCTCTATCCCTTATTGCAACTGATTATAGGCAAATAAGTATATTAGGGGTCAAAGGTCATAAAGGTCACGTGACAATTTGTAAGAAATCCTTAACCCTATAATTATCCCTGCATACCAGAAACCACTATTGGCTTGCAAAAAATTAGATATGCACATAATTAATGAGTCAAATGATATTACACCATATTGTCTACTATCTCACCAAATATGAAGGCTCTATCCCTTATGGCTACTGGTTAATAGGCGTATTAGTATATTTAGGGTCAAAAGTCATCGACGTCAAGTGACATTTTGTCATAAATCTATGCTCACATGGATATACCTGTGTACAAAAATCAGACCTCTCTCTCTATTGGCTATCCTCGAATTAGATATGTGCAAAATTAATGAGATAAATGATACGGCACCATAAGGTCTACCATGCTACCAAATATGAACTTTCTAGCTGTTGTGGCTACTGCTTTATGGGCATAGAAGTAAATTTTAGGTCAAAGGTCATCGAGGTCGCGTGACATTTTGTCAAATATCTTTGCTCCCATAGACGTACCTGTGTACCAAAAATCAGACCTCTAGTTCTATTGGCTAGCCCAGAATTAAATATGTGCATAATTAATAAGGTAGAGCATGTGGCATCATAAGGTCTACAATCGTACCAAATTTGAAGGGTTATGGAAAAATATGTATATTTGAGGTAAAAAGGTCAGCGAGGTCACGTGATATTTTGTCAAAAAAATTGTATCCCATAGTTGTTCCTATATACCAAAAATCAGACACCTAGCTCTGTTGGCTTGCCTAAAATTACATATGTGCATATGTAATGAGGTACGGGATATGGCACCATAAGGTCTTCCATCATGCCAAATATGAAGGGTGTAGCCCTTTCGGTTACTGAGTTTTTGACAAATTCGCATATTGGAGATCAAAGGTCACTGAAGTCATGTGACATTTTGTGAAAAAAAATTGTTTTCCATAGTTATCACTATATACCAAAATTCAGACCTCTAGCTCTATGTGCTTGCCTAGAATTAGATAAGTGCATAATTAATAAAAGTGCATGATTTGGCATCATAAGGTCTCCCATCATACCAAATATGAAGGGTGTAGCATTTTTGGTTACTTAGTTATGGACATATATGTATATTTAAGTTCAAAGGTCATCGAGGTCATGTGACATTTTGTGAAAAAATTGTTTTTCCTTATGCATGATTAATGATGTCGAGGATGTGCTGGTCACGTGACATTTTGTTAAAAAACCTTCACACCGATACTTGTCCCTGTGTACCAAAAATCAGAACTCCAGCACTAGTTTGAAGGCCTGAATTAGATATATGCATAATTAATAAGGTATAGAGACATGCTAGGGTCATGAGTCAAGTTCATCCTCAAAAGTTTGATGTACACTTTGGTCCCCTGTTGGTCATAGTTCAGTAGTCACAAGAACCCTTGGAGTCTTACATAGGCAAGAATAAGCCATAGGTAAAGCTTAGCTGCAGAGGGGAGAGGTAAAAGGTCATTGAAAAATCAGAAAAATAATACTTTAAAAATCTTCTCAAAAACTGCCCGGTCAATTTCCTTGAAATTTGGTATATAGTATCTAGGTAGTATGGCCTATAAGTTTGCGAAAAGATTTTCGATCGGTCAAAGTTTATGCAAATTAGATGGGATACAATATTTTCATTAAAAATTCAAGGGTAATATGCACTACCTCTCATTGACTTTTAACATTGTACCAAGTTTGAGAAGATTTCATTGAGCAGTTTCTTAGATTGAGGAGTTCAAAAAAACGGCAGAAGAAGAAGAAGAAGCTGAAGATTAAAGCTGCAAGCAGCGTTGGCGGGGCCCAAGCGGTTAACATGGTTTCAAGTTTTTCTCCTGACGATAATAAGAGCAAAATGTGTTTTTCGAAAATCCAATATGGCAGCAAAATCACGTGACCGATCCAAATGCCGTTTGCAAACTTGAAAGAGATCCCTTTAAGGATGACATGGGTAAAATTTCAGCTTTATCGGTGTTTCAGTTCTGGAGAAGAAGATTTTTGAAGAATAAATTGGTAATTTTCAAAAATCCAATATTGCGGCCAAATCACGTGACCGATCCAAATGTATTTTGCAAACTTGAAATAGATCCCTTTGAGGATAATATGAGTAAAATTACAGCTCAATCAGTGTTTTAGTTCTGTAGCAGAAGATTTTTGAAGATGAAATTGGCATTTTTTCGAAAATGTCTTTTCAAACTTGAAAGGCATCACTGTAAGGATGACATGAGTAAAATTTCAGCCCAATGAGTGTGTTAGTTCTGGAGTAGAATATTTTTTAAGATTAAATGGGTATTTTTCAAATATCCAATATGGCGGCCAGGGTCAAAAGACCGCATACGATTTTATTTGCAAATTCTTAAGACCTTAGGCCATGCTTGGTATACAAAAAATTTCAAATCGACTAGACCCCTGGGTATTCTGGAGAAGCCATTTTTAGGTTTTTGGAAAATCCAATATGGCCGCTAGGTCACGTGACCAATCGAAATTTGTAGGGTCAGATGCACGGGTACTAAGTGACACCCTTTAGCCCTGCAAGTTTGAGAAGTTTCCGTTCGGCAGTTTAAGAGATCGAGGTGGACAAAGAAACGGCAGAAGAAGAAGAGGAGGAAGAAGTGGAAATAGTAGAACTAGAGCAATACCAATAGAGGCCCAGCCGGTCGGCTTGGGCCCCTAATTAAAGATGCAAACAGTGTTGGTGGGGGCCCAAGTGGCTAACATTGTTTGAAGTTATTGCACTGATGATATTATGTGCAAAATTTCAGCTTGAAAAAGTCTTTTGTATCTTTTACCTAAAGAAATATTTTGGATATCATCTAATGGTTACTGTAGCTTTCACTGGTAATCAAACTTTTATGCAAAATAAAATATGGCGGCAAAAATCCATTATGGTGGCCAAATCACGTGACCTATCCAAAAACCGTTCAAAGACTTGAAAGAGATGACACTATAGATGACACATGTAAAATTTCAGTTGAATCGGTTTTTTGGTTCTAGAGAAGAAGATTTTTGCTCACGTGTTGACACACGTGAGCATATGTTGCAGCCATGTCTATCTCTCTATGTGTCTGTCTGTCTGTCTGTCTGTCTGTCTGTCTGTCTCTCTGTGTACTCAATATCTCAAAAACGGCTCATCAGATTAGAATAAAATCTGGTACATAGATTCAGTTAGCAAATGGCAAGAACTGATTAGTTTTTGGTGGGTATGGCTTGCTTACTCTTTGCTCATTTGCATAATTAATGATTTTAGAAAAAACTGATATATATTGACAACGACTGCACACAATTTGATGAGATTCGCTACAAATGTCGATCAAACCAACATATATCAGCTTTGAAAGATATTAGGGGTGACGTGAAAGATAATTACTAATTTGAATGTTTAGTGAAATTTCCTAATTAGGAGTATATATCTGAATTTACTGGATCAAAATTGACGAAACTTGGTATGCATATTGAAAATACTATGATTTAACCTTATTTAAAGTCATTAAGCATTTTTACTTCATCAGAATCCTTATTTGCATATTTAATTAATTTTCGAAATTAAGGATATATATTTGAAGTTACATGACTAAAATTGATGAAACTTGCTATGTACATTAAAGATACTATGATAGAACATTATTAAATGTCATTCAGCATTTTTACATGAGCCAATTCCTTATTTGCATATTTTATGAACTTTCCTAATTAGGGGTATTTATCTGAATTGATGAGACCAAAGTTGATGAAACTGGCTATATACATAAAAGATACTATGATAGAACATTATTGAAAGTCACTAAGCATTTGAACTTTAGCCAATTCCTTATTTGCCTATTTAATGAACTTTCATAATCAGGGATATTTATCTGTATTGACTAAACAAAAGTTGACAAAACTTGCTATGTACATTAAAGATGCTACGATACGACATCATTGAAAGTCATTAAGCATTTTTACTTCATGCAGCTCCTAATTTGCATATTTAATGAATTTTTGAAATTAGGGATATATATTTGAATTTACATGACCAAAATTGATGAAACTTGCTATGTACATTAAAGATACTATTATGTAGGCTTACATTTTTGAAAGGCATTAAGCATTATTGCTTCAGCCTATTCCTAATTTGTGTATTTAATTAACTTTTCTAATTAGGGATGTATACTTGGATTTATTTGATCAAAGTTGGCATAACATGCTGTGTACATTCAATTTGATGATTATACAGGTTATACCAATATTGAAAGTCATTTCGCACTTAAGTTTTCATGTCAGCTAATTTATAGTTTGTATATCTAATGAGCTTTCAAAGTTTGCAATATATAGTTTGAAGGACTTGAACAAAGGCAATTACACTTGCTATATAAAGTGGTGATACAATGATAGTAGTCAAAGAAATTAATTATTTTTATTTCAGCTAATTACATATTTGAATACTTAATGACGTATAGAGTTAATCTGTGGTGAATATTGTTTATTATGTTGATCATAATACTTTCAATGAAGTTGCAAACATGTGGCAAAGGTTCAAATTTACACATAACTGCAATATATAATGAAACACGTGAGCATTTACAGTTCATATCTGGTTAAAGATGAAATTACGATTTTTGCAAAATCCAATATGGCGGCAAAACCACTAGATCGATCAAAACGCGTGTCGCAAACTTGAAAGACATCACACTTAAGATGATATATGTAACATTTTAGTTCAATAGGTGCATTAGTTCTTGAGAAGAAGATTTTTAAAGATTAAATTTTGATTTTCACAAGATCGAATATGGCAGCCAAATCACGAGACTGATCGAAATGCTTTTCGCAAACTTGAAAGAGATTGCACTCAAAATGATACTGGTGAAATTTCAATTCAATCAGTGAGTCGGTTCAATAGAAGAAGATTTTTTAATGAGTATTTAAGAAAATCCAATACGGCGGCCGAGGTCATGTGACCGCATGCGATTTTATTTGCAAATTCTCAAGACCTTAGGTCATGCTTGCTATACAAAAAAATCAAATCGACTTTAGAATTTAAAGAATTTAACTCCAATCCGGCTTGGTCAAATTTTCTGAAATTTCACATTATGTTTTTTTAAATGCTTTATAACAAAACGACTATCAATTGGTTTTGTTTGGCAATAAAGCTCTTACATTTTTAATAAGAGGCATTTTGAATAAGAGGCATTTTAATTTTGCTGATCATGATTTTAATCAATTATTAGAGTGTCCTACAATTTTAAAATGAGGATGGATAATGCCAAATAAAATAGTTGTTTTTTTCTACATATACTATCCTTTCAAGTGAAATATTACATTTCAGAAAATACTGCCTAGTTTTTGAATTAAATTAATTTTTATCATTAATACCAAAATTGAGTTTTTTTACCCCAAATATACACCCACTTCATCGTTTGAGTAAACTACTGCTACCATACTAAATTTAAGAGTCTCTGCTTTTTGAAAATATATGGTATGAGGGGGTTTCCTTGTCATCTTTGATGAGAAATATTGCTTTGAAAAACACTGTGTTGGCAACATGCAGCTCCACCTTACTTCAAAACAAAACGACTTGCTACTCTGCCACTTCTTAAAGTAACATGGTCACGTTGGTTCTCTGGGGTTTTGTCAGTGTCAGTGTCTGCGTCCCTATCGTATTCAGAACCGACACCATCATCATCACTCTCAATGACTCCATTGACAGAGGTTTCCAATTCAGAGTCACTGCTATCTGACTCTGACTCATCTGTGACATAAGTTGTTACAATATCTTTCCCTGACAGTCTTCCTAAATTGAATGAAGGTTGTGCATGTATATGTGCGGTTATAATTTGAACTTTTTCAGCTTTCAATTTTTTTTGTTTTGGTAATTTATGTTTATCAAGGTATTTATCTAATTCTTTTACATTTAAATTTTGAAGGTTCCCACTCAACCAGTCATAGTCCTCGATTTTTTATCCTCTCTTCTTTTCTGCTCCGTTTTTCTGTGTTTCATTCTCATCAGTTTTACCCTTTCTAAATTTTTTAAATGTTCTACATAACTTTTTACAGTGCTTACATCTACTATAAACTTTTTTGAAAATAAATTTATGGCCGTCTCATCTTCAAGTTGGTTTCCAGCGAATAGTTTTTTAATGTTGGAAAATAAAAATATTATGTATTACTGTAAAAAATATATGGTGAAAATTTACAAAAGGGTTGATTTTCCAATAATCCTGTATGTGCATCCAGAAGATCATGTGGCACTGCATCAATGCTATGGTGTCGGATTGTTGAAATGTTGTGTACACAAGAAATTTGCTGTAGTCCAAGAATGATCTCAATGTGTATAAGGCTAGGAGAAATGTGGATAGGCTTACACAATTGTGTATGGATGCTAATACTTTTGTGTCCCATTCATTCTGATATGTATAATCAAAGATTTCTCAGTGGCGGCTGGCAGAAAAGGCAGAAAAACCCCAACAAATTAACATGTATTGTTACGTGTCATCTGAAAACATGTGCATCATGACTATTTTAAAATTAAAGTTTGTTAAAAAAATTGAAATATGAATGCTCTGTCAATTTTGAAAAATACTGCTGACAAAATGTGAACTTTGACTTACACAGGAATATCTGCATTTTATTATGAACATTGGATTGTGAATGGGATGAGCAGAATAACATGTGAATTCATGTTTTGGATAAGGTGTTTTGTTCAGAAATGTTTTAAAATATTCCTCAGCATTGTTGCTTTCAGTGGCAGCTACTTGGTTTTTTGACAACCAAATTAGAAAAAAAGAGAAAATTAAAAAGAAGTTGGCTTTCACCAATTTTAATTGCTAATGTTTAAAACTTTCACCGTGAGTCTGCAAATATTCAGCATCATAAATGAAAATGTATGCTGAACTTGTGCATGTACATGTACATCTCACTTTCCAGAAATATCTGGATATCTACAAATGATCACGGTACCATTAAACTTCAAGATATATATCACTTTGCCAATTATCTGCTCCCCTGATTTTCTGTTCACCATTTCTAACTGACATCTTTGCTTGTCTTTGTGTGCATCATATGTATCAGTGAGACATAACGAAAAAAGTATTCATATTTAGTAATTAACTTTTCTTCAGAAATTTACAACCAGATATGTTTATTGCTACCCTTTCTAAAAGTGTGCAACTTGCAGTCCCTGCAAATCATTCTTTTTATAGTCACATAACCCTGAAATGATTTGTTACATCATCGATTAAATGTCCACTACAGTTCCTGCAACTTGTTAGACTGGATATGTCTATAGTGTATAAGCATGCATGTATATATTAGGGGGGGGGCATGAAAAAAAACAGGAAAGATGAGGGGGGCCATAGATTTTGTCTGTAATTTACTAGGGGGGGGGGGCGTGGAAAAAATCACCCAGAAAATAGAAAATCCTCCACTCTCACCCTTGAAGTAAATTCGTAATCGTCCCTAAGCCCTGCAAGTTTGAGAAGTTTTCGTTCAGCCGTTTAAGATTCTAGGGTCTGTGATTTGCGAATGTTTTAGTGGGGTGAAGGTGATGATATGCGTTCTGTTATCAAGTGAGACGCCTGAGTGTGGTGAAGCCGATAGGCGGAGTAAGCGCTATACAAAGGAGTTTGTCCCGGAATCCTAGCAGAAACTAACTCATTACTGCGCAGACTCACATGTAACGCATTCAATCGCTTGGAAACCTGGCCTGCGCTGGCTAATTCCAAATAGGTTCGTTTGAAATGTCAAACCTAGTTTCTTTCCCAACTGACAACAATCAATAAACTATTTGTAGTCGGCAATTGCAACTGCCTGCTAGCCGCATTGTACACTTGGTTCGATTCTGTGATTTGCGAATGTTTTAGTGGGGTGAAGGTGATGATTTGCGTTCTGTTATCATGTGAGACGCCTGAGTGTGGTGAACCCGATAGGCGGAGTGAGCGCTATACAAAGGACTTTGTCCCGGAATCCCAGCAGAAACTAACTCACTACTGCGCAGACTCAAATGTAACGCATTCAATCGCTAGGTAATCAAGGCCTGCGCTGGCTAATTCCAAATAGGTTCGTTTGAAACAGGAGAAACACAAAAGAAACCATTATAAATATTTTCATTTTTAATATTTCACCGACTTCAACCAACTCTAGGCGCATCGTACCGTGCATTCGAAATGCATTTGCATTGTTTGGATATCTCGAAACTACCCAATGCGTACAAGGACCGGAGTACAAAAACTTGGGATCTTGAAACTTTTTCACGCATGCTCATTTACGTAAGCTTATGTCAAAGTCCAACACTATCAACTCACTGTGTTGGTTGCATGCTCAAGAAGTCAATAATCGGCCGACGTACGACAAAGCGACGAATTATTTTGTTCAAAGAGTAGACAATTAAATGACAGAATATGTCGATAATCTGACCGATGTAAGGATTATTTTGTTTCATTAGTAACAGTGACGGAATGGGCATAATTAACGATGGTGCACAGGGTTTTCTCTCGACTGGGCGATTGCTCAAATCGCGCATTTCTGAGCCATTCTCTGCCCTGGAAAAGTTACTGATAGCGCAGAATCGCGCACAGAACAAAGCAAGCAAATACGTCACAGGAAGTGCATGTTTACTGAATGTTCTCACTGTAATAAGCTGTGCAAACAAACATTATGAACAACTACACTAACAACTGAGATGGTCGCACCTATTTAGACCTAGAAGTATGGCAAGAGCGCCCAGCTTTGATTAACCATTGTACCAACAGGCTGTGAGTGACAATTTGGTGGTTCTCCTGCATCGAGTCGACAGCCTGTGATTTCAGCAACAGTAACGCAATACAGGTTTCAACAATTATACTTCAATTATTGTTCTCAAAATGCCGATTTCAAAATGTTTTATGACAAACAGCCTATAATTTGAATCCAATAAAACACCCTTACTTCACAATATTGGAATTTTAGTTTCAATTACGAACTTAACGTCTATCTCATCTTCACTACGACTTGTTGTCGTAGTATTGTAATGGTATATTAATCATCACATGACAAACTTCAATAACTGAAAAATGAGCTCGAGACTATTATTTTTTAGCTGTAGTATGGACCAGATTTTACAGCGCGATGACAGAGTCTCTGATAAGAAAGTAAACACATTTCAATTTCAATTTCAATTTTCAGTTTATTCAGTACTTGTGGCCTCCGGCCAATATGTACAAATAGTAGCAGTAATGTTGCTTACAGATCGCTAGTCAATGCAATAATTGCATCCACAAAAAGAGAGTGAGAAAAAAAAAGAATAACTTATTTACAAATAAATAAGCATCAGAGAATATAACTGTATGCTTAACTTACGCATCGATGATAAGTTCTTTCCTACGTTTTGTTGCTAGAAAAATATATTTACTCAGTTTCCTCAATGTGGCAGTATTTTGTGATGAAAGAAGTATCTTAAATTTGTACATTACAGGAGGGTTAAAATAATAGGAAGACATGTATTTAGCTCTCAAGTCATTATACGTCGGACATACGAGTAGAAAATGGTACTCATCTTCTACTGCCTGCAAATTACACAACTCACATAGTCGATCTTGTCTTGGAATATTATTCCAACGACCTGTCTCAATTCCAGAATGTGTGATGATGTTCTAAAACTACAAAGAGCATGTCTGAAAACAGGGTTATCTATACAGGTCAAGTATGGCTCTAATACCAGCTCTTTTTTGAAGGTAGAATAAAGATAAAGTTTGTTACTATTGTTGATATCATTCAGCCAGCATTGTGCATCGATGTCACTACATCTTTGTTTAAAAAGCCGTAAAAACAAGGTTTCATTACCAACCCCTTGTTGTTCCCAGACTTCGCCAAAACCATTATAACTCTGCAACAAGCCTCTCACTCCCCTGGCCCATAAGTCATACCTATTAACATCAATCTTGCTTTTTTGAAATTCGTAACATCGGTATACAATTCTATTTCTATCCATTTTCAAAATTCTTAACCAGTATCTAATGATTTTACAATAAATATTTACTGTCAATGTTGGTCTACCCAACTCCCCTCTCATAGCAGTAATGGATGTATTGCTGTATAGTTGAAGTACATAGCGCAGCATCTTATTGTGAGTTTTTTCAATATCTGGAGCATGGTGGAAGCCCCAGATTTCAGCACCATAAAGTAAAATGGGGAGCATTTTGCAGTCAAATATTTTCAAGGCAATAGTAACAGGCAGTGGACCAAATTTAAAAAGACAACTGATCAGACCATACAAGGCTCTGTTAGCTTGTTCACTCAGAGTTTTTTGTGCTTGAAACCAACGACCGGTCCAGGATAGGACAATGCCAAGGTAGCTATAAAAAGAAGTTACAGCAACAGGCTGGTTATTATACGACCAGTTTTCATACTTTCGAAGACCACCACCCCTCCTAAAAACTATAACTTTGGTTTTACTGGTATTAACAGTAAGTTTCCACTTTGAGCAATAAAGATACAATTGATCAAACAAGCGCTGCAATCCTATCTTTGAACTTCTGATCATAGTAAGGTCGTCTGCAAAGAGCAAATACAAAATTCTTAAAATACCAATTTCGACTCCAGCAAACTGGTGCGTTTCAGCTAGAGTAATTCCAATATCATTTACAAAAAAGTGAATAAAAGGGGTGACAATACTGATCCCTGTTGTACACCAAAACTGCAATCAAAGAAATCTGTAAAACCTGACGGGGTTCTGACACATGATTTTACATTGCTATACATTGACAAAATAACTCTATAAACTTTACAAGAAACCCCACACTGAATAAGCTTATAAAACATACAGTAATGATCAATTCTGTCAAATGCTTTTTCAAAGTCAATGAATGCTATATATAGTCTACTTCTCTTGTGTGCCAAGTACTTTGAAATAATGGTGGATAAAATAAATATGTTATCTGAAGTACAGTATGTTTTCCTAAAGCCAGCCTGCTCATCAACAATTGGATACATTTTCTCGAGCCATATGCGAAGTCTGTTATCAAGGATACTACAGAAAATTTTTCCCATAATAGGAAGCAGAGTTACCCCTCTGTAGTTGCCAGCACAATTATTGTCACCGTTTTTATAAATTGGAGTTATAATACCTTGCGCCCAGGCAGCCGGAAAATGACCAGAGTCTAAAACAGCATTGAAAAGTTTACAGATCATTTGTCTAGCAATAGGTGTACAAGCCTTGAAAACATCTGATGATACACCATCCAGACCTGGGGCTTTACCACACTTAAGTTTCTTGATACAATGGTCTACTTCATCAATTACAATTGGCAAATTCAAGTCATCTACATCCATATTTAAAAAATTGTCCTCATTTTCAATAGTTTCAACAAAATCCCTAATTTCTTCGTGAAATGGATCAAAATCCTCGCTTTCAAAACCTGGAGTATTTAACAATGTTGAGAAGTACCCAAACCAATCATCATTTCGTATATTCTGGGACACTGGAGCTGATTTTCCTTTAGCAAGAGACCAAAATTCTCTTGAGTTCACATTCTTGGCTGTTGTTTGTAATTTTTCGAGATTTTTACTTTTATGAACTTTCTTTTTATCGTTTATCAGCTCTCTATACTCCTGTTTACACTTTTTTAATAGTTCTAAATTGTTTGTTGACCTATTATTTCTAAAACAATTCAACTTTGAATTGAGTGAACGCTTCATTCTCTTACAGTCGCTATCATACCAGGTATTACCTTGACATTCATTATTTGTTGACCTTTGGTTACAATTGTAAGTACGCTTCATTTCACTTGCAGCATACTTGATCATATTTAAAAGACATTCAGCAGCTTGTTCAATTGATGAATCATCAACTGAATTCACAAATCTGGTCCTTTATTCGAGTTGAATTCCAATATTGTAAAAAAGATTCTTGCTTACTACTCTCCCAGAAAAATCTATCATGAGAAGGAGTTAAAATTTCAGTACTAAGGTTACCATCGATGGTATTTACTGATGCCTTGAAATGACATTCTCGAGGTACATTGATATCAAATACAAGGGGTTGATGGTCAGACTCCACTCTCTTGTCGATATAAAACTTGTCAATATCTGAGATATTACATACATTGGTGATAAGGTAGTCTATGACACTACATCCAGAGTGGCTAACGTAGCTATATCCGTAGCTTTGCAAAAATCAAGAAACTTCTGGCCAGATGCATTTACAGTCTGATCGCTTGAAACCCGTTTGTGAACATCAATATTGGAGTGGGATGATACAAAGTCAATTGGAAGCACAAAATTTGTTACATCCTCATTTACATAATCTGTCTTGTCAGCTGTACGAGCATTGAAATCTCCACAGACGTAAAAACGTGAATTTGGAAACTTGCTAGAATACTTAGCTAACTCAAACTCTAAAATTTCAAGTGTGTTATCACTATTGCTTTTGTCGTATTCATCAGGAGGAATGTAAACAGTTGCAATTACAATTAAAGTAGGGTGGCCAAAGTTTAGCTAAAATGTTGCGACATTATACGCAACTCACGCACACTGAAAGTGAAATTTGATTTTCGTGAAATTTTAAACGCCATTTTTTCTGAAAATAAGTAGCTCAGTTACCGAAAAAATTGATATTTCCAATTAAAATCGATGTATGAGGCAGGTTTCATTAAAAAACTGAAGAAAAAACGATAGAAAAATAGTGTTTTTCCTCTCCAAAATTGCCACTTCGTACTGACCGGCCACAGC
>LD349251.1:82301-125471 GCA_001465055.1 Ptychodera flava | reverse complement strand
TGCGAAAGGCATGTCGTAATTACAAATGGCATAGCTTAATTTTGGCAGGCATTCAACGCCATAGCATTTCATATATGGATGAGGAAAGCAACTTTCCCTTGCATTGTGACAATATAGGAAAGCAAGTCAGAATAGTAAAAATCCAAATTTTCTAAATCAAGGTCACAAATGCAATAACCTCTTTGAATATGCATGCACCTCACAAAAATATTTTAAAACAATTGAATCACTACCAAGTCAACTGTCAATGAATGATAATCTCACTAGATTTGGTACCTAAATCGCAGCTCCGTTTAAAGCTTCTACACTACTGGTTAAACATTTACCAGGTGACAACCTAATGTCATTATCAGCTATCCATCACCATTATACCAATGCAACAGCAATTTTAATTTCAATATTTCAAAACAAACAAATAAATTAAAATATGAAAATAAATGAAGTTTCAATCTGTCATGGTAAGCTGTCACCTACCATTATACTTTTGTGAGAGTAGACTTTAAAATTTAAATTTTTAGGGGCCATAGCCTACCTCTTGGGCCACTTATGGTTTTACTGGAGTTCAATATTCTTCTTCTTCCTCTTCTTCTTCTTGTTCCATAACTTGTTTGTCGACCTAGAACTCAAACGCCGTTAATTGTAAGGTTCTCAAACTTGCAGGGCTAATAGGTAACTATGAGTACTCTTTCACCTGGGTATAAACATTTGGAGCGGTCATGTGACCTGGGGCCATATTGGATTTTCCAAAATCCTAAAAATGAGTTCTCAAGAAAACCTAGGGTCTAGTAGATTTGAAAATTTTTGATGGCAATCATGACGTAAGGTCTTAAGATTTTCCAAATAAAATTGCGTGCGGTCATGTGACCTTGGCCACCAGATTGGATTTTTCCAAAAATACAAATTTAATATTTAAAAATCATATTCTCCAGAACCGATTCACCGATTGAACAGAAACTCCACATGTATCATTTTTCATGTGAGGTCTTCGAGTTTGCAAAAGGAATTTGGATCTTTGATTTTGTGAAAATTGCAATTTAATCTTTAAAAATCCTCTTTTCCAGAATCAAAACACTTATTGAACTGAAATTTTACTCGTGTCATCCTTGGTGTGAGCTCTTTTAAGTTTGTGAAAGTGTATCTGATCAGTCATGTGGTTTGGCCGCCATTTTGGATTTTGCGAAAATCGCAAGTTAATCTTTAAAAATCATCTTCTGCAGGACCAAAACACTGATTGAACTGAAATTTTGCTTGTGTCATTCTTTAAGTGAGGAACTTGATTGGTCAAGTAGTTTGGCTGCCATGTTGGATTTTGTATTAAACATAGGATTACGAGTCTAACCTACAGTAACTATGAGATGATGTTGAAAATCCTTCTTTACAAGGACTAAAAGATTTTTCCAAGCTCAAATTTGCACATAACATCATTAGTTCAAAAGCTTGAAACCATGGTAACTGCTTGGGCCCCGTCAACGCTGCTTGCAGCTTTACTTTTTATGAAGTCAATCAATCAATCAATCAGCTAAAATTTGTGAAAAAATATAATAAACAAGAAACTAAAATATGTTTTAATCATATATGGCATTCACATTACGACAGCATAGAAACACATTCAGCAGCTAGAATTTCCTGATCTGTATTGTTATTATTCAGAGTATGATAAGAGAAACAAACTTGTTTAGTTCTAAATGGTGAAAAGTGACATCGATTTCCTCCTGTATTTTTTACGTTAATTCCAGTGATTGTTTTCCAAATGTATCTCTCAGGTGATGGAGGAGGCCTTGGACCAGTTAAAGTCTTCCAAGACATCATAGAGCCAGAAGATGCTGAAGAGATATTAAATTTATCTAATATAGTAAGTTCAGTGTGGTTTCTCTTTGGTCAACTACACATACTTTAGAAGATAGTTTACTTGCAACTTCATCGGAACATGCCATTTCTTGTTGTTCTGCTACAAACTAATTTGTGCGTGGAGCTGCTCCTCACAAAGTCCAAGCACCAATGTTTGAAATCCCCCAGATGAAGACAAAGGGGCTAATGGTTTGAACTCCATCGTCCACGCAGATATCTCAGACGTGCTTCAGCCAATTCCATTCCAACTTTGCTCAATGATAATACACTATGGCATACATATGCAAGTCCAATATTTTTGGTGTGGTACACATAATTTGCGCTAATTTGCATTATTATTGTTTTCGAATTTGATGAAACTTAGTACATATGTTGGTCACACAGAGCTCTAATAGCACACAGAGACATTTGTCAGTATTCTGTCAATTAATTGCTAATTTGCATATTTTATGAATTTTCATGAATCCGGTAATAATATTTCAATAAATGCTAACTCAAATTTGATGAAACGTCTTACAGATGTTTATATACCAGAGCTGTAATTTTGTGCAAAGACATTTTAAGTGGATCATGTCATTTAATTGCTAATTTGCATATTTGATGAATTTTTGTAATTAAGGAAATATGTCTAGACATACTGCAGCAAATTTGATGAAACTTCACCCAGATGTTTAGCACACAGCATTATAATGGCGAAGAAAAGTAAGTAGCAATATTTTGTCAATTTATTGCTTATTTGCATATTTAATCAACTTTTCTAATTAGTGCGCTATGTCCAGAATGCTGCACCAAATTTGATGAAATGTGGTACAGATATTAATCTCTTAGTGTTGCAATACTCTGTGAAGACACTGGGCAAAATGCTTGATATACAACAATATATACACATATATTGATTCTGTACATGTGTCAAAATACGTTCAGTATACACATATAATAAGTGTTCCATTTACGTCAATATACGTAAATATGTTAAGCGCATCTCAAGCATTTTGTCCAGTGAGACATTAAACAGTATCATGTAAATTAATTGCTAATTTGCATATTTACTGGAAACTATAATAATAAGTGTGATATGTCTAAAAGTACTGCAGCAAATTTGATGAAATATCGTACAGATGTTGAGGTTAAAGTTTTCTAAAAGCAAAGAAAGACATTCACCAGTATCTTGTCAATTAATTTCTAAATTGTGTTTTCTTAAAAAGAGTGATATGTACAGAAATACTACATCAAATTTTAAGAAACATGGTACAGGGGTTGATCTTTCAGTAATCTAAACGTGTAATGACATCCTATTGAAAAATGACTCACTTTTTTGTTATTAGTGTGGCAGCCCAGATTGGCTAAACAGTGAAGCGAAGTTTGTAATTAGACATGTTTATCCTGATGATGCTTGCTGCAGATGAGTTGATCATACAAAGATTTACCGGTCAAGATATGAATTTAGCACCATCAATAGCTAATTATAGGGAGTCTCTTCTTCACTGAAAATGGCGACATTTTTGGCTCACATGCGGCGTTCTGACTTTTTATGTCACGAGCCAGTACTTAGTCATTCCTGGACAGGTTTCTTTCAACATTTCAAGAGCCAAAGCATGACATACCTAATTCTGTGCAATTTGGTAGAAGGACATAAGCCTATGCCATTTATACTAGTACTAACTTGTTTACAATCCAGTCCAATATGGGCATCAGTCACAGACAGTGCTTTGGTACCAGCATATTTTGTTCCAATTGCATCATACTGACTGCAGTCTTTTGTCACTTCCAGTGACTAATTCCAAACTAAAAGGGGCACTGTTTCCTTTGCAATGACTTATTTATATTGCCTTTCGTGCAATTGATCTGAATTTTGGTTTTTTTCTAGATTCAGAGAATGATTTGCTTAATATGTGTTCAGCATTTTTATCTTTTCGACCACTTCAATGTGCACTCATTTCATTACGTATCATTTTTGATTGATAAATTGGCTCCAGTAAATATGAATGAAATGAAAACGACTTGCATTTTTTAATGTGCGGAGAAAATTATATATGTAATATTATTTGTTCCGTGATAAAATACAGTTGAACTAAAATGTTTACAGGCGTAAACACGAGTTGATCAATTTGAGTGCGCGAGTTCGACAGTGTTTACTGCATGTCGCACTAAATTTTTCCTCCCAATTTAGTATGTTCTCTTTGATTAAAGGTCACATTCTAATTTTTCACCTATAGCAATTCAAGATAGTTCTTATGAAAGTTCACAAGATGGACTATGAAACTGGGTGATGTGCATGCGCAAACGAGTCAATTGTTTTGGGATTGAACGACACCCAAAATTGTGAAGTTGTGAGGCTATCATATTTTAGTGTCGACAGAAAAACCACGCTTGCAGCTACTGCAATTTAAAACTACACCTTCTTGTAAGTGTTTACCTGAAGTTTTGAGTAAGTTAGAGCAAAAATGTGTGCGCGAGTGCCAGTTAAGGTTGACTGTGGAGACAGTTGTAAGCCGCTCAAGCGGTATACCCAGCATTGACAAGAACTTGCTGCTAATCAAGCGTGAGTTCAGTGATGACCGTTGTTGGTAAGTCTATGTTTTATAACGGACGTTTCAGATGCTTTTGCAGTCAACGTTGAGGAGAAGGATTATTAAATTTGCCTTTCCTTAGTGTGATATTATCAGACAATTGTGATTACAAAGAGTAATTTTGATGTTTACAGAGAAGATCAATCATGTGTGCGAGACACCATTACGCTATGACGTCATCAGTGTTGTGTGTCAAATGGTGTGTTTATACTAACATGTAGGATTCTAGCGTTGGTTTGAATTTGACTCACAAGAAGCTGCACAGATAAAATTGAAGCTATATAAGTGCCATTCCATCCACACTGAAAACTGTCTTTTAAATATAAGGACAAATATTAATTTGCAAATTGAGACCGTAATAATCACAAAAACTGTAACATTGGTGGCGCTTTATAATAAACTTTCAAATTTTCTCCAGATGAAAATGTTAAAATTCTTAAGCTCACATTTACTTCAATATATTCTCATACTCATGAATCTGCATGAATTTTGTAAGAGTGCACAATGATGAACGCCCATTTTTCAGTAAGTCTTAGATCATGCAACTATTGACATATGTATATTGGAGGGTGAAGCATCAAAATGTATTCATATGTACTTGACATCATAAATATTGCAGGCTAAGTCCCATAAATTATATTAATTCTTGTACCAACACTCACTCGGGCCTGCCATATGTAACCAAACATGAGCAGAGAGTCATTGACGCTAATTTCACCACATCAATCTATGACACTATGCTGTATGGTATGCCATCCCTTTTGTTAATCATGCGCAACGTTTTACATGTAACTTTATGCACCTTTCTTATACATACTGAGTATATTCTATAAGCTATGAACAGCTAACTCTGTGATAATTTAAAAGTCAGTTTGTTCAGTGATTATAATACATTTTTCGTGCCACTTTTAATGTTTTGTAGCTAAGAATATCAACATGTTGCTTTTATCCTTGCTAATAAAGTGTGCAGTTATTATCTCGTTCATGTTTGTTACTACCTTAATATAACACTAATTGCGTTTCTTAAAACTGATACAATTCAAATATAGCTCAAAAAACTTAGAAACAACGCAACTAATCATCCAAAAACAACCTGAGTATAGTGAGCTCATAACTTCTCAATTTTTTTCAAGTGATATTTCGCCGTGATGGCAAAGAACTGTGTGCATTAAAGGGGAAATTTACCCAGCCTTTCTTAGGTAATCAAGTCATTATTAAGTGAAAAATAAGCAAAATAGCGTTGGTTTCATTCACTTTTACTGGCGCATATCAGTCAAGTGGCCACAAGCTGAATGCACAGGAACCGGATGTCACGAATCAAACTTGCTCATCGTCTGGTACATAGCGAGTTCAAAGTAAGGTCTCTTACAGCCAAGATCTTCTACGCCAATAAAAGGACGCAATACGGTATGCAAACCTCAGGGCTCAACTGAAAATCATAAAGGCGAAGATATTCGGCTATAACTTTGAACCTGAAAGAGCAATCAATGTAGTAACGTAACTCATTATCATAATGGACGGTGTCCGCACATAGAGAGTGGTGAATCTCAGTCTGATGCCATTGATGGCGTTGCTCACGGACCAATCAGCAATGCGGACGGCGTACCATTGTTATAATGAGTTGCGTTATTACAATTGTGGCCAACAAAAATGCGATGTTGTCAAAACGCGGCAGATTTCTATTAAAGTTTTCATTTTATCGTGACATGAGTGTGATTTTTTGAACAGCAGAGATCCTTCTAACGAGGTAACTCAATGTAGGATTTGTGTTTATTTTTCGACCGGAACGGGCAGTTTTCTTTCCAGGCCTGATAATTACGTTTCTTAATAACAAAATTACCTTCAAGTTGGTGATAAGGCTATGGAAGAGAACGTCGGAAGGTAGCATAAACTATACTTTACAAACTACCCAGTAAACAGCACGTTTGTGAATCGATGATCAAAGACTGACATCGTCAAAAAGTAACAGCCACTCGAGTTCGGAAAGTGACTATTGTAGCTCTGATGACAAAGTTCAAATACTTCTCAGCGATCAATCACTGTGAAAACATGTGGGTGCAAAAGTAATACCAATGCCGCAAAGGTATCGACATTAATTCGAAAAGTGTGAGATTTTTAACCCCTTGACTACCTATGGCGCCGGATATTTCCGGCGCCATATTGAATTACCATATACCTTGAGTGCCGGAAATATCCGGCACAGTTAAATAGGCGTATTTGCTTCGTTTTTGTCGCTAAAAATCTCGTAATTTCGGCGCCTGCACACAGCGCAACTAAGATTGATGTATTCCGATCTGGCCTGAATGTGATTGCGCCCCCGTATTTCCGAATATGGCCAAAATCCGGAAGCAAATGTCGTGACCCATGACCTCGACCCTGAAAGGTCAGGCTGATCACTGAAGCGTCGCGCTGATTGTTTACAGTTTTCAGAAGTACGGACGATCGCAAAGATGTTTATAGGTTTTTTTTAATGAAATGAAATGTTTATTTATTGAAAACAAATGATTTATATGTAGATATTTTCTATTAACAGCAATATTCGTGAATGAAACTAGAGGAAATACAGTGTTTTACTATAAGCCAGTGAAATTTTATAGCAGCCATATTATCAATATGACTGGTCACATGACTGGTCATATGTTTGGTCATGTGATATGTTGTTCCCTAAAATGTATTTTTTAAATATTGTGAAATATTTTTTGATAAATCATAACCATTTTAGATGCATGTTTCTGCAAGGAAGACTTAAAGCAGGGGTTTACAAATATAAAATGTTTTGATTTTCAAATACAGAATCATGTCAGATGCTGATGTTTATGGTTCATTTACTCTGCCTTTTGTGAGAAAAATCTTAAATAGGTACATCTATAAATAAAGTAAAGGGTAGTTATTATTACATATATGTAAAGACAATGCCATGAAAATTGCAACTGTATTCAAATTTGCATCATTTTATGGATTCAAAACACGTCCTGATGCTTCAAATAATCATATTCTTTGCCAACTCTGGTCACATGACGTGTCATGTGATCAGTCACGTGACCTGGAAATACAAAATTTATGTATGAAAAAGTGGAAAATTTCATGCTGATTCAGAAAATATATGGTTTATTGGTACTTACTTAATTTTTACTCTAAGCAGTGTTCATGCAATGACCACACCCCAGATTTTATCAATATTTACAAAAGGGGCCTGGTATATAGGAATACATTGGCCTTGGTAGTCAAGGGGTTAAATGTGTTATAGAAGTCTAGAACTGGCAATCTTGTCTACAGCGTTCCGTTTCTAGTGCCTGTGCATTCGTACAGTCCCATATGTACAAGTGACACACTTGAGGCTGAATATGCTCCAGACAGTTTTCTTTGGGCTTTTGGGCTTGTAGTTCAGTAGTTGGGCTTGGGCTTGCACCTTTCGCTAAAAGCAGTCCTCCTCAAAGTGGTATTCTCAGAAACCTTTATTTCTGCTCGACTTAGACATCGACACCGAGTGCTTGGCCCCTATATGCTGTAGTATTCCAGTTACATATGTTGACAGCTTCAATGATCAAGTTTACGATGTCACTTCCGGTATTTTAGTACACTGCTGTTTATTAACCAGTAAGTGAAAGCGAATAAAATCGACTCGAAAACCTTTCAATGCTCATATCAGTGTAATATTCCAAATTAATTTTCAAGGTAAATTTCCCCTTTAAGCTACATATTTTCAATTTTTTAAAAAGATATCGTATGTCATGCCCAAAGGTACTACAAATGATACAATTTATTGTATATTACTGTATATCCATAGCATTTTTAATATTGCTACATTTTCTCTTAGAAATATCATGCAGTGCCGTTGGTGTTATTAAAATGTGCTACATGGGCAGTAACAGTAAGGGATATTCAAAAAGTGTTTCTTCTATTTAGACAGGGTCATCTGAATCAGCTGATGTGTTACATGACAGCTCAGAAGAGGAAAAACATCAACAATCCAAAGACAAGAAAGGTATGTATCCAAAGGTATCCATCTGCTTGCCAAAATAACTGCCAGTATGGAGTTTCCACAAATAAAAAGAAATGGGGAGGGGTGGAGCTCTTGAAATACCCCATATTAACAACCAGTTGATCACACTGCCATCTAATGGTCAATTATAAATTTCTTTTGTCATTCTCATGCAGATAGTCATCCATGACAGATCAAAAATTCAACACATTGAAAAACATTGACTGCTTATTGTGTTATAGAAACTCCATACTGACAAGAAAGGTACGGCAAACTTGTACACTTTTGGTTGAATTTTAGAGAATAGGTGATTGAGCATATATCATGACCTAGGCCATTTTGTATTAGGCCGTTTTGTATGAAAAAATAATTCATCCCCAGTGCCACAGAAATTAACAAATTTGTTATCACTGTTGACTGGTATGGCCTTCAACAGCCTCCGATACATCTTACATGTAGTAACCAAATCTGTGCAAAAAGCAATGCCACATGCACCTCTCTGCTAAGTGTTCTTGGTATAGTAATTACTTTCCCTTCGTTGTTTCAAAATAATTAAGTTCCTTCAGAATTTAATGGTTTTCTATGAATTCCTTGCAAAATTGATATGCCTATAAGAGATGTTATCCCTCAGTGAATCTTTCGCACCACATTGTGAAGGATTGCATAAACCATACACATACATGTACAAAGGAACATGCATTGTTGAGTAACAATCTCAAAGTATCATGTGGAACCAAATTTTAGTTTTAGATAAAGATAACCTTTCCCATGTGAATTATCAATTGATTTTCTTATTTATGTAGAAAAAAAAAACCTTTCGTAAAATATACGCTCAGTTTTTGATGATTAGTCAAAATGAATCTAAACAAAACAATATCAAAAAATTACAATTCCAGACTTCTAAATAATCTCTTAATAAAGTATATAAGGTGTATGAATATCAGATGCCATTGCTCGGTAAGTGTAAATAGCTCAACATAAATCATTTTTATCATAATATTTTGGTTTTAGTTGCATAAAAAAGGGTTCTCATTAGGCAACTATATAAATATTATCATATGGTACTTGCATTGCGTTTCTGTAAGATTATTCAAATACGTGTAATAGAGAAGCTTTAGGACTCCTACTGTAACATTAAATTGGTCTGTAAGAGTTCCTGTTGTTTATTCACCATAGCTAGAGTAGAAACCAGTTATTTTATTGTAAGTTTGGAATAGCAGATCTGACATCACATTTCACAGAATACTGGTAAAAAACTTCCCACAGTTGCATAGTATCTCTATAGGGTTTCTATGGGATATGTATAAGCAGCCTGAATAAGCACTACCAATTTTTCACAAAGTGAATGAAGCAAACTTTATTTATCGCCAACTTTAAAATGAGAAGCAGTTTACCTACAAGAGTCATGTAAGAATCTATGTAGCCTTCCGACATTAACACAGTGTACAGCTGATAGCACACTACAATTGGAATGGTTGTCTATCTTGGATGCCTATGTCTGTATTTTGTCTGCTTGACTTTAGCTCATGACTTTACCTTAAAATATCAGTTATTTTCAAAATTTCGCTGGAAAACAGTATACCTTCCTTCTAAAATGGCATTTCTCCCCAATTGAAGAAGTCTCCAGCAACATTAAAATCGTCCGTAGCTGACTGGGGATAGACCTTGCCATGCCTGAAGTTTGAAGGTCACACTGTATGTTTATTACATCCATGTGTAGTCAAGATCCCTAAGCTTGATTGCATCTAGCACTGATCTGAAGGAACCAACTAGCTTATGAAAACAATGCTACAATAAGTTGTGCTAGTTGTAGAGAGTTTCTTCCAGGTTTTGGTGCTTTCAAGCTATCCTTTTTGCAGTTCCGGTATTCATGGAAATGTCCAAATAACTGAGGCAATAATATGGAACTTTATATCAGCATAGTCACAAAAAGAACAACATTTTGAACGTCTCGGATCACTTCTGGCAGTTCTTGGTATATTGACTCATCATCTAATTTAATAACCTCGACTGGAGAAAATCCTGCTCAAATAAATGAATAAAAGACACTGGGAAATTTGACCGTGGCAATATAATTTGTTAGTATTTAAAACTATAAAATTTAATACTCAAGTAAGTTAATGCATGGGTGTTTGTACCCATCAAGCCCAAAAGTAAGAAAATGATCAATTATCTTTAAAAACCACCAGATTTGATTGATATTTTGCCTAATTATTGGAATTATTAAATTCTTTAAAAAAATGTCGGCCTAAATCTTGACGAGTTGAGTCACGTGACCAAATCTGATATTTTCCCGCCAAAATTTACGTCTTTATTAATTTTAATATTCCAACCGTAAACCGTTAAATTTTCTTGATTTTCTTTGCACTTTTGGAAACAACATCTATCATATTCTTTCAAAAATACATGGCACTCATGAAACTCTATCTATACTTCTTTCTGATATTCAAAATATTCATGTAAAACGTCAAAAATATTATATTTGTTGTTTTTTGTGAAGAAATAATATTCAAAATTCAATAATTTTGCATCTGCCACTAGTTCTAACACAAGTTCCCATCCCATTTTACATTAATTGGTCACAATATTTTAAATATTTTGATGTTTAGCGGTTGGAATATTCAGTTATTTGCAATATACAATTTTGGCGGGAAAATAACAGATTATGGTCACGTGACCTGACTTAGGTAATATATTATGATAAATTTCAACTTAATCGAATGCGAAACATATTTTTGGCAATTTTCACAATTTTCTGACCAGGTCTGATTAAAAAGTGTGTTAAAACTGATTTTACATGTATGTAAGCCTATGCCCATGCATTAACATACCTGAGTATGAAACCTTGTCAAAACCTTACAAAGGAGAGGTACCCCATAACCTTAATTTCGAAGTGAAAAGATTTAATGTTTAGGTTTAATTTCAATAGAGAATGAAATCCTAAGCAGAGCTAAGACAACATGTTGTGTAAAAGATCCATAAATATTTTTAAGTTATAATTTACAAAGATGGAAAACAAAAACATACAAACATCATTATGTGCTGCTAGTCTTTAAATTGGGGCTACAGACTTTAGAACATGGTAGTCCCCTGGGGCTACAAAGAAAAAAACCCCGAAATTTTGAGCCCTGTACCGTATATGAGTGTTATATCAGTGTCAGGCCTAATTTCATGCATGCTAATGCTCATCCCTGCAGAAAAGCTCCCTTATCACATTTAGACAACTTTCTTGGCTTCAAATCAAGATTATTTCTTCTCAAGAACTGATCGCTTCATAAGTCCAATGTCCTTTTCAATCATTTGCTTAGGTCTGTTCTTATGCCAACGACCGGTCAGATCGCTTGTAACATTATGCAGAGGGCATTTTCAAGGTTCACCAGTCACTTGGCCAGCCAGTAACTTAGCTCCCAACAAAAGGGGGCAGTGGGGGCAGTCTGAGATCAAGTTTTTAAGTTCACAGAGCTATACCAACCTTTTTAGGATGCTGAAGTTGTAGAACCATATATAATCCTTATGTATACACCCTCTACTCATAGCCAAAATCATTCTTATCACATACAACCTCCTCAATGCCTTTTCAAAAACACAAAAAGAAATGTTCGTGTCACATTACACCATAGGTTTTTTCAGTGTCTCCTTCAAGAGCAAAGATGTCAACAACCTTTTATCAGCTAACAGCAGAGCATGGTCAAATCTTTACGGCACATCAGTCATTGTAGTGATACTTGACCCTGATGTTCAACACCATAGAACAAATCGCTTGCATCACCGAACAAAGCATCTCCTCATAATACTGCCGTAACGATGGAGATACTGAAACCTGGTTACAACATTCCATTAAATACATTGTTTAATCTCTGACATTTTAGGTGTAATAATAGAAAATGTGGTAAAAAATAATTCCATTTAGTCTCACATTTTTTCCATTTAAATTGGAGTCTTAACTGTTTAAAGTTCTGTTATTACATGCCTCGTATATCGGACGTCGCGCGCTCCATAGGATTCAATGGTAACTCGTCGATGATGTCGCGGGCCGCATAGTCATCACTGGACTGAAAGTGAACCGGAACTATTTCAACTTAAAAACTTTTTGATGTAAAAATGTTGAAATTTCATGTATTGCATAGGAAATCCGGCTTTTGGAAAATTTAGCAGAAAAAAATTGATAAACCGCGTAACAGTAGTTTAAATATATGAATGCGCCATTCCATGGAAAAAATCGTTTCATTTTTAACGGTTTTTCGTCTACGATAGAAATAAAAGCATTTGATTATCATTTACCAATAAACCTAAATATTTTGAGAGAAAAATGTGTGTAAGAGCAGCATGTAATAAAAACATTATAGCCCAAACAGGGGACTATGTACCCTCGGGGCAGGAGACCATTTGCCCTCCTTACGTCGGGCAAATGGTCACCCACCCTCGGGCACAGAGTCCCATGTTTGGGCTATAATATATATATTGTACAAAAAGAATGTGACAATGTCATGCACTGCATGAACTTGATAACAATGGTTTTATACATATTGGTGTTTGAGTGACATTTTTTTGAAAAAACTGTGATTGTTCATTCTTGTTACAATAAAAAAGGCTGTGAAGTCAGTACTTTCAATGAAATAAATGTATTGAAACTAATAACTAAGTCAAGTGCAATATGAAAGCAACACAAGTTAGGGCACTTAATCTAGCTAGATGGCACAAATTCCAAAATTACACTCTACCTTCCCTTACTTATACTAATTTACAATTACTAATTTACATTGGGATTGTCTTTGACAGATCCGAACAAACAACCGTACAGACTGGTCAGTATTATTGCTGATATTGCACTATACAGACTATACAAGCCTGTTCGTGCTGAACCTATGACTGATGATCATCGTCATTTCATACATCTTCCATTTACTAACAAAGGGATTGATGCCATTAATATCAGCAATATATTTCATAACAAAATGTTACATCAACTATACCTGTATACTTTAAGAACCAGTCTGTACCTATTCTGTCATATCGGTACACCACGACAATCTCCAAAAAAATATTCAATTACAATAAGGCATTGCGGCACTTAAAAATTGATGAATTCCTTCAAACACCAGCATCCTGTGACTGCTCTACATCTCCCTTCAAATATACTCCAGTTGGCCATGTCATCACTGGTGATCTGAACTTGGTTGAACATCACCACCTTCGTAAGATATTATCTTGTGGACCCAAGTTCAGAGAACCTCGCAGGATCAACTGGAACCATAATTTTAAGATCATGATGGACTCTGTTGAAGAATATGCCAGGAAATGGGCTAAAGGGAGGATGTAGAGCTAGACACGCTGTCAGAATGGGTCAAATTTGTGAGGAAAATAGTTCGTGGCCGTATTGGTAGACTAAAATCACATGTTTGCAGAAGACCCTATTCTGTATTTAAAGATCCTGATGTTGTTAGGTGTTTGAATGATATCCATGACAAGTATGTTGTCGTCCCTGCTGATAAAGCTGCCTATAACATTGTATTTGTCTGTGAGAAGTATTATTTTGAATGTCTTATAGACGAACTTGGTGTAACTAAGACCTCCACCAACTCCACTTACAGACAATCAATGTTCAACAAATCTGAAATTTTGGCAAATCATAAGTCATTCATGGATAATTTTAATATTACAACAAAGGATGACCATAATAAGTTGCCTAGCTTATACTGGATACCAAAGCTCCACAAAACACCTTACAAAGCTAGGTTTATCGCAGGATCTTCAAAATGTTCAACAACAGAGTTATCAAAGATACTGACTTCTGTTCTTTCTACTGTTAAACAGGCACTTCAAGCATATTGTTATGTTGTCTTTTCTTGGAGTGGAAAAATCAAATGTGGATATTAAAAAATTCGAAGTAACTCTTGGAAAATTTGAAATCAAGATCTGTTTCAAAAATAACATCTTTTAAAACTTTCGATTTTTCCACATTGTATACCACAATACTACATGATAAATTGAAAGAACGCTTGAAAAAAATCATCATACAAGCATTTTTCTGCAAAAACGGTTCACGCCGTTACTAATATGTGGTATTAGGGTATAATTCTACATATTTTGTTAAAAATATTACTAACGCTAAAGTGTTTTATACCGAGAAAGACATTATCAGTATGCTTGATTTCCTCAATGACAACATATTTGTTGAATTTGGAGGACACATTTTCCAACAGTGTATAGGAATTCCGATGGGCACTAACTGTGCTCCCTTACTTGCATTCCACTCTCACCTGCTTATGGGGTATACATTTCCAAGCTTATTCGATATGCAAGAGCATGCAGTTCATATGGTGATTTTGTAGAGAGACATGGCCATCTCTCTAACAAACTGTTAAATCAAGGTTACATCAGAGCAAGACTTGTCTCTACATTCAAACGCTTTTTGGCAGGTATCACAAGCTGGTAGATGAATACAATATCTCTCTTCGACAAATGATCACTGATGGCATCGGTGACATGGGGCCTTAGTTAGTGACCACTACCTATCTGACTTACAGATTGATATATGGCGGGTGCCACATGTGGGGCAGGATGCGCTTAGTATTTTCGAAACACCTGACATCACTTCTTGGTCTTTGGCAAGAGGTCCATATATCTTTCTTTCATGAATTTGACTTTGTTTGTGTACCGTCTATTTACTGTCTGTTCTGTGCTGTTTTGTGTCTATGTTTACAACTATTGTCTTACAAATTCTGACCTAGTGTTATTGGATTATGGATTGGTATGATTGTGATTATTTTATAATAAAATCATTCTATCAAGAAAATATCTGAAGGTTCAAGAATCCCTTTTGGTATGCTAACCACAGTTATAACAATATATTCACTTGTAGTAAACACTGTATGAAATCGGGCGTTTACGATTTTATAAGCTAACGTAAACGCGCCTTATCCGCGTCCTGTCCCATCGACTAAGCCAGCTTATATTTCCTAGGGGTGTGACCGGCAGAAACTTACACATCCTAAATCTCACACTTAAGCTGTTACAGGCCGTGTACGTCGAATCTACAAATACGCCCAAATGCACGTTTCAGCAGGGTGATTCGTTGCAATTTTCAACTATAGTGCTAACATAGTGATCTACGTTGTCTTTAACATGCACTTTTGTGGTTTACAGAGCTGAAACTGGAGAGAAAATATGGTTTCGAGCAGGGTTACTCAACTATGTCGAAGTTGCTAGCGAGTGGCGTCAGTGGACAGACGGGGCAATTGTCACCACTGTCCGTTGTGATTACATAAGCAACACGCTCGGGTAACACACAGGAAGTATGAATCGCTTCGGTTACGTGCCTTACTATGACCACACTCTTTTAGTTCTGGTAATAGTATATAAAGGAACATTAATAGTGGAGCAGCCTCGGTCAATTTTAGCACAGAATGTCTCCCAGTAAATATGTAGTCTTCCCTGTAACTAAAGGCTGACGGTAGCCAGCTTCACATGGAAAGAAAGTTAACTAGTAATTTTTGAAATGCGAAAAAAAGTTTAGTGTAAGTTAGGGTCGTGTTATAGAAAAAAAAGGCATATTACGCAAACTTTCGAAAACAATTGTTCCTGTTTTCGAAGGTCAGTGAACCACTAAATACCGTGGTTTCAGTAAGTTGCGACGGAACGATGTTCCGATGTTTTACAGGACGAAAAGGATAAAAAGTTGTGAGTGACAGTAAGCCGGTGCGACTGACGTTTTCGAACGATCAAGGGACCGTGTTTCCATGAGTGAAGTGAATTATCCCCCTGAAAATCTCCTTGAATGAATAGAATAGCTGCTAAGAATACATATTCTAAAGGAAATGTCGCTAATTTATACATCAATTTATCAATATGACAATCATATGTACAACGACAGTCCCTAAACACATAACTACATGAACAACGCAAAGCGTTTCTTCGCAAACGTCGATCACGCCTGTTCTGAATGTGAAATACAATACAGCATGGAGGTGTATCTGGTACTTGTGTGTAAATGTAGTTCTCACCTCTTGACACCTCATGTTTCGCGATGGAATCTGCAATTGCATGATATGAATTTTCTTGCCACTGTGAGCAAACCAGCACTATCATGTTTATATCGCTGGGAACTATGATATACTTACTAAATACCGCAACCTGAAAGACATACGTAGAGATGCAATAAGCAATTATCATAAAACACATGATGGACTTTCGTCAAATTATAATGGCGCTTCAGTGAAAACTGGGAAATTCCTGAAAAAGTCCACTGACTGGACACGCCATGATACTGGCCACGGTCCCTCCTGGCACCTATTTTAACATTTATTTCCGGGTAAAATTTCTAGATGTTTCGGCATAAAGTCGTAAATTCCGACCGCAAGCCGTTTCGTGTTGGCCTCTCTGTTTTCTAACGTAAGTCGTTTCGGCACCGCGACATCTATTTATCACAGGCTACCTCGATGAACTGCCTACAAAGCCTAAGATTAAAGTTGTTACAAAGTAAAGCTCTAAAACGTATAGTGTCAACATTGGCATGTTCTATCTTACAGGGAACATGGTAAAACACAGTAATATCTTCACATCATTTTCAATTCTGTGACACAAGTTTATCGATAGCACTAGCCGCTGATAAATCAAATGTAAAAAGTGTGAAAGAGGCTCCCCACCTAACTATCCAAAATGTTTTTGTGTCGCGTTTGTGTTTGATTCGTTTCAAAAATGTGTTCCTAATATCCGATTGTTTGTGTTAATAAAAATGTTTGTTTCGCCTCGGATATTTGTAGGGAAGTTTGAATTAGTGTGTACGGTAATGTATTGTTTGTGTGGGGAAAGCTTATGGCTTACTAACAAAACACAGGAAATAAAGAATCGGCAGTTCCGATTGCAAATATGTCTGCATGCTCCACCTCCTATGTTTATCTGAAACCGAGTAAATGGCCATTACAGGGCAATCACCACCTCCAAAAAGAGAACTACCCTAAACGCATGTCTTCATGCTTATCCGATTCATTTCCCAATCATAACGTCAACCCAAACTTTGATGAATAGTCGCAAATCTGAAACAGGGATTTGTAAAAAACTCCACGTTTACAAAAGACTGAACACAATTTCACAAAGTGTTGTGAATTACGAAATAAAGTTGCATTTAGAGAATTTAAATGGGTTGCTTCGGTTAGGTGTGTCGCTTTTATCTTGTTTGCTGTGCAATCAATGTGTTTAATATTGACAGCACAAGTAAGGAGAGAAATTTGGCGTCAGTTTTTCGAAAATTTTACATCCGAGCGAAAAATGCCTTTGATCCGAAACAACCGGATTGCTTCGGTTTAGAGATGTGTTGCGCTCATCCTTGTTTGTTGAGTAATCAATGTGTTTTTTTGTTGACAGAATTAGTAAAGAGATAAATTTTGCATCAGTCCCTGCAGTTTGGTTCATGATATTTTGTGCTGCGGACCAGTCTATATACCTAACTCATGCACATTTGTTGCGTACCTGGCATTTTCCCAGCATTTAAAATTGGATCTGATGTGTGATCATCTGAAAGTTTTGTGTTTTGTGCGTGCCAGCACTTGATAGCTAAGGCTAATCAGACACACATTTAATCACCTTCGACAGATCAAGCTGATGAGGCTGCACGTGTGGACAACGAACCATGTGGCCATACTGTATATTACGCTTGTCACTGATACTTGTCTTCGTATCGAAGCATAGACCATCTAAAACACGTCTATGATCGAAGTAAATAATCACTCACATGATCCATGAGTGACAGCTTTTTATTTGCCCCTTTGCATCAAAGCTGAACCGCGTCACGGCATTCCTTGCATAAATGCATATGAAATAAGCTGGTTACCGGTTGCCTCCTGGTAGCGTTGCTTGCTTTTTTGCTTTTTCACATTGATCCTGTTAGTCTGAAGTGATAAGTCGACTACATTTGTGGTCATAAAGCTTTCCCCCCAGATTGAGCGCTCTATATAAGACTGCGCTCGATTCCCGATAGTTTTGAAACTGACGTTTGGTATGCAGTGTAAGATTTCTTTTACAGACTGCCTGACTGACAAACATTAAATGTTGTAATTTATGAAACGTGTGTGTTTCACGGCATATAGCCGTTCCGTTGGCTGAAGGATACTCGAAACGTAGGCCTACACACTGTCCCTCCACAAACTGGCCTACATCATGGATGTAAAAAATAGACATCCATGCCTAGATAAGCTCACTCTATTAGCGAATATAGGCTACAGTAGAAGTCAGGTCTCGCTGCCACTCTCTACATTAATGCAGCGTGGAGGTAGCATGGAGGTAGCATATACCTCCATTGATAATGCAATCATGAACTATGTCCTGTAAATCCCAGAAAAATCACACGCGCAGATACAGATACCTAGCTTATGTTACACAACTGGTAAATGACGTTATGCTAGCAAGTACTGCGGTTTTACAAATACAAAGTTTCGGCAGAATTTTGAGGTTGTGAACGGGTTACGAGTATTTGATTCAACGTTACCGACGTGGCCCTAACCGATGTATAAGTTGGGCTTAACCATGCCGGTTAAAGGACATTTAAGCCATGTCGTATACGTCGGCCTACGAGGCGGATAAGCTGACGGTTAAGTAACGTATCGATAGGTAAACAACCGACGGTTCTCTTCCGGTCCAGTCGGATCAGCCATTGAACCGGTGACGAACTGCTGAAAAACCGTTGCTAAATCGGAAGTGTAAACGGCTATTTTCATACAGTGAAACCTGGCCTTTAAAATCATCCAGACTAATTAAACTCAGGGTGGGAAGAATGACCCACATAACATCATGCACTTGTAGAAAATCAAGCATTGTGACCCAATTCGTTTTCTTTAAAGGACATAAGCTGTAACTTGTGGCAAGATTTTCAGTATTTTGCTTCTGTATATCAACTACCGTTTCTGACCCTAATCTGTTTGTCATGCTGAAATTTTGAGTATTCTTTTTATCAACATTTTTTATGTGTGAAGTGATCACTGTATATTGTTAACAAATGAAATCTAGTCCGGACTTGATTACAATTTTCAGTAATAACAGTGCAGATGATACTCATATAGGTTGTGTTGATATGCTAAATATTTTGCATTTTATTACGGTGTAGGGATTCAATGCAGAAAGTGTAGGGAAACCACAAAACAAAAGTTCTGCAAAAAAGCCAAAAGATACAGCTTATGGAGCTTTAACCTTTGAATATTCTAATATGCCAAAATTAAAAAAAAATCATGATAACTGTCAAGTGTCCTGGTTTTTAGTCCCCGCGGACGAAGTCCGGCGGGACTTATAGATTGGGTCCCGTCCGTGTGTCCGTCCGTCCGTCCGTCCGTCATCAACAGTTTCTCAGACACTGCTGAACTAATTTTGTTCAAACTTGGCACAAAGGCATAGCACTATGACCTACAGATGCACATCGATTTATTTTGTGATACGATCATATATGGGCGTGTGGCGGCCATTTTGTTGCGATTTTTCATGTCTTTGGACCATAACTCAGACATCCTTGAACAGATTCTGTTCAAACTTAGCACAAAGGCATAACACTATGGCCTACATATGCATGTTAAATTATATTGCGATACGATCCAATATGGCCGCGAGGCGGACATTTTGTTTGCGATTTTTCGTGTCTTTGAACCATAACTAAAACATCCTTGAACTGATTCTGTTCAAACTTGGGACAAAGGCATAAGACTATGGCCTACATATGAATGTCGAATTATATTGCGATACGATCCAATATGGGCGTGAGGCGGCCATTTGGTTGCGATTTTTCATGTCTTTGGACCATAACTCTGACATCCTTGAACCGATTCTGTTCAAATTTGGCACAAAAGTAAAACATTGTGCCCTTCATATGAACACCAATTTATTTCGTGATATGATCCAATATGGCCGACAGGCAGCCATTTTTTGCAATTTTTTCATGTCTTTGAACCATAACTCAAACATCCTTGAACCGATTTTGTTCAAACTTGGCACAAGGGCAAAGCACTATGGCATACATATGCATGTATCAATTAACCTTGTGATAGGATCCAATATGGCTGCAGAACTGCCATTTTGTTGGAATTTTGCATGTCTTCAAAGGTCATTACACCCATTTTGTTAAAACTTGGCACAAAGATCAAGCACTATGGCATACGTATACATGTCAATTTACTTCGTGACATGTTCCAATATGGCTGCCAGATTGTCATTTTTTTTCCAATATCGCTGCTAGATGGTCATTTTTGGATTTTTTCATGTCTTTGAGGCTTAATCATATGCAAATATTCCTTAACCAATGTTGTTGAGACTTGGTACAAAGATAAAGTACTATGGCATACATATGCATGTCTACTAATTTTGTGCTATGATCCATATGGTCAATAGACAGCCATTTGATTTCAATTTTGGTGTGATTTTTTTATGTCTTTGAAACATAAACATAGGTCACTGTCCCTCGATGGACTGATTTTGTTCAAAGGTGATACGAAGATAAAATACTATGGCTGCATTCTCGTGCACATACATTTGTTTCATTATATGATCCGAAATGGCTGATTACAACAACATGCCCGATCCCATACCATGTGTATAGTATGTGCCGTCATGACACTAGAGGCAGTGAGGGCATCGTTATGTGTGATGTAATCAAAAGTTCCTTCAGTGGTCATTACCAGCAGAGATGAGTCATTTATTGAATGTTCCTCAGATTATTTTATTATGCAAGTCACAGGCCTGATGCACCCGTTGCATCAATGACATTCCACATCTACCTAGACCACAGCTACCTAGACACCAAAGATTATAACAAAATGGACAAGCGGGGACTGTGTCATCAACGATGACTTGTTCATATGTTGATTTCTTGCCCAATCTTGTGTGCAAGTATTTTTCACAGTCACAAAACGTCCTATGACCGAAAATCTTCTCAGACTACAACATAGTAGACCTATTACTGTCACAGCCTGTATCCAGTGACATTTGTTCTTCCCGTAGGCAGTAGTAGGCAGTAACTTTGAAAATGTTGACAATATTTTTGTTCAGTTTATACGACAGTTACTGCGTTCTTTTTCTTCTCTTTGCAGCATGTTGAAGTGTTTAATATTTAGCTAGCTGACACAACCTGTGTACATGTTTTGTATAATTCAATGTAGTGATTCACCTGCTCCTAACACTCTTTTAACCCTTTCTACAATCAGTATTTTCTTGACCTCAAGATTACCGCAGACACTCGGGCCATCCAAATGTGCTGGTTGAGAACATTAAGGTGGAGCTGCATGTTGCCTACAGAGATTTTTTCAAAGCAATATTTCTCATCAAAGATGACAAGGAAACCCCCGCATATTATATATTTCAAAAAGCAGAGACTCTAACATTTAGTATCGGAGAAGTAGTTTACTTGATGGATGAAGTGGGTGTGTATGTGGGGTGAAAATACTCAATTTTGGTATTTACGATAAAAATTAATTTAAGACAATAACTTGATGCTATTATCTGAAATATAATATTTCATTTGAAAGAAGAGTATATATGTAAAAATGACTTTTTCATTTTGCATTATCTATTCTCATTATAAAATGGCTTGGGTTGAAAGACTGATACTTTCAAAAAGTGATTAAAATCATGATTATCAAAATTAAAATGCCTCTTATCAAAAACTGCAAAAGAAGTAAGAACTTTAAAATCAAATCAAATTTGATGAAACTTGGTACAGATATTGATCTTTCAATCTTTTAATTCTGTGCGAAGACATATAGCAGTATCGTGTCAATGGATTGTTTATTTGCATATTTGATGAACTTTCATAATTAGTATGATGTCTAGAAATGTTGTATCAAATTTGATTAAACATGGTACAGATGTTGATCTTCTAGTTGGCATGCTAAGGTATGTAGAAGTATCATGTCAATTTTCTGCTAATTGCATATTTAATGAACTATCATAATTAGGCTGATATGGCGAGAAATGGTTCATCAAATTCCATGAAACTTGGTAAGATGTTGAGCTAACATTGATTTAACGTTGAATAAAGACACTATGCAGTTTCATGTTAATTCCTAATGAATGATATGTCCAGAAACACTTCATCCAATTTGATGAAACTTTGTACAGATGTTGTTTCCACAGTGTTGTAATACAATTCATTGACACCGGGTGGTATCGATTGTGAAATATGATACACTTGATAATCTGTGAGTGTTATAATAGAATGCAAAAATACTTGGCAACCTCCTGTCGATTAATTATACGTTGCCTTATTTAATGACAATTTGTAACGAAGGTGGCAGCCCACGTTGGTTTTTACGTTTTCACCACCATGGAACTCATTTTTAATCGCAGACCTAATTAATGAACAGGACTCTCCTCTCCAAGAACTTGTACACAGTGTTTGTTTGTGTTATTTTTCAATTTGTTTGCTTGATGGTATTCTAGTTGCATAATTCGTGTAACAAACTTTATTTGTGACGTGAGTTTAGAGATATCCTGTTGTTATTGTATGTGTGTGCATTGCTGCTTTATTGATATTCATGGGCCCTAAATGCATATTCATAATTTTTGACGCCAAAGCCTTAACCTACTTGCACAGCCACCGCAGCAGTGAGTACCCTGGCACCTTCCAGATCATCTCATAGAAACTCTTGGCAGGAAATCCAGTGACTGCTACTAGACGCATGTTAGGATACCGCAGACACCAGACTACTTCACCACGCATCCCAACTATCCAGTGAAATGTACACCACCTTTTTTCAACATTCCATGCTGAGGCCATACAGCCATTTCTGTCACCCTGGATCATAACTCCAACAAGGTGACTCAACTTTGGCTGCGAGCATCAAGATCACCCATGCTTTGCATTTGGCCACCTACTCAACATATATTCATGGGGGTCTTTCCGTCAATTCTGCTCAACTCTACTTCATTATGGTTAACTTCTAGTCAATTGACATGTTTCCCTCTTAGTAAGAATATTTACTTTACGCTGTCATTCATGGTTCTATTCCCTTTAAAGTAAAAATATTCTAAGTGTGTTACTTCTTAGTTTTGTTCATTATGAGCTTTTATTAATTGTTTTGTTCAAATCCTGTGTAGTGACATGGTTTTACAGAGCTACATTGTTGAAGCAGTGTACCCTTCGGATTGCAAAGAAATCTCAGCTGATGGGATGACAGTCAATGGTTTTGAAACCATGAGTGTGATTTGAGTAGTTTGAATGTTAGATATTAATGATGTTTATCCATTAGATATTGTGTGATTTGCATGAACATTGTCACTGATATGTGCCTGTCCCAACACTCGTCTTTTGGCTTCCACTTTCCCAATTCAGCCAAGTTCACTGCTTACCTAGTCACCCAGCTCACACAAACAATTTGCTGATTATCCTGCTGCAGGAGCTTGCCTGCACAGAGTGAGTTGGCAAGCTATATCAACACCAACAATAAACAATCAGTCAACAGAAGATTATTTTCTGAATATAATACATTCACCATGTCCCAGTATGAGCAATACAGGTATTGCATCATTAAATTGTTTTACCATTATTATCTGGGTATATTTTTACTTTTCTATGCTGTTAGCATTGGAAGGAAAACAATCTGAACCTGAGCCGGAGAGGGCAATTTTAGAATCTCAGCTAGATGGGGCCAAGAGAGAAAAGGCTGTTTTGGAAGAACGATGTAAGGAACTGACGGAGAAACTAGAGAGTACTGAGAAGGCAATGGTTAGTCAAAGAGTAAAGAACCGTGAGAAGAGAGAGAAAATGCAGTCTCAACTTGAAGAGCAGGAAAGGCTGATCAAGGAACTGCAGAATAAACCTGGTGAATCAGGACAAAAATTGGAACAACCTGACTTGCAAAAAGAAGAAGAGAAAGGTATATTGTCTTTAACAGTGTATCACCAAGTATATTGAAATATATCAAACGTAACAGCATGCAGTACCAGTGTAGTAAAGTGGAGCTGCATGTTGCCAGCACGATTTTTTCGATGGCGTATTTCCCACCCAAAACAATGTTAAAACCCCTATAACCCATACATTTTCTAAAAGCTGCATATTTGAATTTTGTTATGCAGCAAATATTTGATGGAATTTGGAAATAGGTATGTTTTTTGTTGAAAAAAGCCCGTTTTTGGTATTATATCATTCAAATTAATTTGAGTCTAAATGTTGGCATTGCTTATCTCATTCGAAATGAAGCTAACGTGGCAAAAAACGACTCTTTTGCTTTGCGTTATCTCCTTTGGTAAGTGGCGTCCATTGTCTCTAATCACCCGGCCGGATTCGTCTGTTGCCTTCTGGAAAAGTGATTGATAATTCATCCTGGAATTTCAATGAAACCTCTGAACCTTCGTCTTTCCATTCAACATAGCATCCATCTGACCCCCTTTTTGCAGCTCCTCACACTTCTCATCCACCACAAAATTATAATGGTACAGTCCTTAGGGGGCTGTTTTTCAGCAAGATACTTGCATGATACACCCAATAGTGCACAGAGCAAGAGACAACATTTCATCATGAATTCCATATCACTCGAGAAACTGGGTAGTGAATTTGCATATTTGATTAGAAGCGAAGTCTCGCTTTTGAATGCGCGGGTGTTGTCAACATGGCAAACCACAGACCTCGCCGCTGACGTAAACAAATTTTAAGAAATGGTTTATCGCCGTTGAAAAGCCAAAAAGAAAAATGAAATTCACGTTTTATGTGTTAGGATACAATAATTATTCAGTAAACGGAAAAATCTGATACATGTAGCTTCAGTTTTTTTTTGAATTTATAACCAGTCTCACAAGTAGTCATTCAGTGCAGTTACTATCATACACAGGCCAATCTTCCACGCAAAGGTTAGGGGTTATGGGGGTCTTGAGCCAGAATGATATTTTAGTTACATGACTTCGAAAGGTTACAGATACTTCATGCCAAATATGGAAGTTGTACCGCCTTACAAACGCAAATGACGCAGTGTTTTAGATCAGGTGACCGACTCGGGTTGACCCTCTTCTGGGTTTCAGGGCGGCGATGTGCACGCGTCTGGGCATCCTGAAACACTCGAACGCGAGTCTTGATGATTCTCGCCAGTGAATTTCAATTCTCGCTGTACTTAGTGAGAATTTCCATTCTCACCAGTGAGAATTTGTTCTCACACTTGATTCTCGCCAAGGAGTGCATTTCTCACCAATCTCCAGTGGAGATCAAAATTTTCTCACCGACAGCGGTGAGAATAAGAACAGATTCTCACCGATTGCGAGAAAGCGTCAGTTTCTCGCTCTATTCACGCACTTTTTCCCTATAGTGGCTAGCCAGCCAGGGTATAAATGACATTAAAATGTTCGCTCAATAAAGCATACATTTCACTTTGGGTTTTGAAATACTTTAACAAAACAGAAGATAATACAAAAATATTACATCGCTATACATGTATGTGCGTGGCCATGTTCATTACCCTATCTTTCAGACTGTGTATGGCCACTTATACGGCATGTCGACTCCATTTTGCATATTTTTTCCATTTCAACTACCTATCTTTATAGTGTCTCTCAGTTTCTACACACTCCTCATGAATGTCCTTTCATAGGTTGCAAACATGATTTGCCTCGTCGTGATCACAAGGTGATTACAAACTTGTCAAATAAACAGCTTTTAAGCTTTTTCCTTTGCGCTTCGAAACCCAAGCTTGGCAACTTTGTATTCAGCATTCTGAACTCTTTTTTGATCATGACCTAACCACGATTTCATCGACAGGTTGTTGACTTCAAAGTCACATGAAGCATACAGCTTTGCATTGAAGTGCGTCATCTCAGAGTTGGACTGCGCGACTACCATGTTCAACCCAAACCAAATCTCATCCCAACCATGGCCTTCTTCTTTTCACAACCGGGTCAACATTATACTGTGCAGAGATTTGTTTTGATTTTGCGTATAGCAATTTTCGGCTCTACTCAGTAGAATCTTGTCTGACAATTTATCGATGCCTGGTTGGACAGCTTTGATGATAGCTTGAGCAAGGGGGGCGTTTCAGGGGCCAGTATGTATTCTTTCTCGTCACTTTATCCTGTTGCCATTTACACCAGCTTTGGGCGCCCTTGGGGCAGTTGTCATGACGGGGTTGCTCATAACTACTGGAGTAATGATCAAAAATAGCCCGAGTTCGACTTTTCATCTGTGTGACGTCACCTGATTTAAAGTTAGAGGTAATGTCAATGAATGAACGTCACTTTCATGTTTACATGAGTTGGTGTACTTTTGACGATGACATAAAAAAAAACCCACAAACACTATCAGTAAGAACGCTCGAGGAAAAAACAAACATGATGAAACAACGGTTTCAGTGTTGGACCATAGTAAAATGTTAACCCTGGAAGCTAAGTTGAAAAGAACATTACTTATCTATCTATTCAAAGAATTTGTTTTGGAGAAAGACAGTTCATGAATTTACATGGACTTGCAAACTCGTTGCGAGTGTGGTGGTGGTGGTGGTGGCAGTGGTGGAGATAGGGAGTCAGAAGGCAAAGGCAAAGAAGTATTAGTGGTGACAGTAGGCTAGGCAGACGATGTGAAAGTCTGACAAGTATTTGTATGGGATGGGATATAAAGGGAAGGAAATGGATACATTTTAGAATAAAGTGCGGAATGATGTTGATATGGTCGTTGTTGGTAAAAGTATGATTGCGGTGAAAAATTATAGGCAATATTTTTCATTGGGTAATGTTCCGGGTATCTGTCCATGCGTTCATTGTTGCTCACAGGTATACTGGGTGCACTGAATGTAGAGGCAGATCTGGCAATAATTTCTTGCAGTGAAACACAAGTGGCGACAGCTTGTTTTTTTGCCAGTTTGTTCGGAAATGAAATTCCACGAGTTTACAACAATTTTTTTACTCGGTTCAGTGTAACAGATGATCGTTTTTCTTCCCTTTTGCGCGTGAGTGATGTGACTCAATGATCCCAGGCCATACCTGACTAACTTCTTCAACGTCATCAGGATAACAACCGTCATAATGACCATGCAAGAGAGTAATGTCGGCATTTACTCGGACTTGTATCACGCGACCGTTGATGAAATATTTGTCAGGATTACTATTAACAAGAAAAGAGTGTATACGGCTTTCAAAGGTGTTGCAAATCGAATCGGCTGCATTCCGCTTTATTTCAAGTTCTGTCTTGGCAATTTTCAATGCATTTTCCACTTTCAGTTTTAATTGCGCTAAAGTGGTCAACTCCTTCTTACTTTCGGCATGCATGTCTATTTCACCGCACAACAAGATATCATCACAAGGGTCTGAGGGGCAATTGGCCTTGGTATGCCCAAAATGCTGATGACAATTTCGGCATATTTTTCGTGACATGTTTCGGAAAACCTTCGGGTTGTACAGATTTTCCATTTCCTGATACTTCCTTGTCAACTCTTCTTCTTTAGCGCATTTTAGTTCGACTTCTTCTTGTGTTTTTCTTTAGCTCTATTTCAGTGGGACTCAAGTATAATTTCCGCTTCTTTTCCACATTGGCATCGTTGGTTGCATACTCTGTCTGTTAAACGCGTCTCATCCTACCAGCACGTGGAACGTGCAGGAGAGCCTCGGCGTCGGAAATATGTCTCGGTGCAGGCAATGCTCCCTCGTCCACCTTGACATTCACAACGGGGTGTTGCTGCTTCAAAATTGTTGCATGCGACTGAAACTTCGGTCGTCAAACATATCAACATACGTTGCCTCCGCATTTTTTAAACTTACGCAAAGTTGGTTCGGTCGACAGAGGTACGGCACTTCGGTCTTCAGCGCGTTACAAAATTCATTGAAATCCATTAAACACATATCCCTGTATCCCATTTCAACTATCGTATATCGGTCCTTATTGTGCTAGCTGTCGTGCACTTTCACGTCAACAAGTTCACTTGAATATTTCTTGAATAACTATCATCATGTTGTTAAACAACATGATGATAGTTATTCAAAGACAGTAAAACCTAGCTCAACTCTCGGAAGACTTTTCTCGGCAACACAACTGCTCTGATTCCTGTCTTGTTAAATTGTTTTGTGTAGCTCCTTATTTCCAGACCTCATATGATCTACGGACAGCTGGTATTAATTAAAGTTGTTTATGACCACCCAGAATCTTGAGTGGATTGCAAGCTTTTTTATTTTCCACGGTTTTTCTTTTTCACTTAGAAATATTTGATTTATCAAATACTATAAACGTCCATTATACTTGATGTACGGCTGAAAATTCACAATAGATCGGGCCTGAAAATCACTTCATGTCGCCATCACATCACGTTGCTGATAGATAGCCACCGCGCCGTCCTTTCAGAGAGCCACAGCTTTTCAATTGAACTTTTACGTCACTTTTATCATCGCCGTCTTTTACTGCGTATATAGTTATTCAATTTGATTGCTAAGCATCTTGGCTAACTCATCATGACCCTTTCCTTGCTCAATTTGCCATCGATGCAGAGTGACAACCTTTTAATTGTTAGTTTATTTTAATTTAACACTGATAAAAAGAACAGCTTTCTATCACAATATTTTTTGTTATGGCCACAAGTACTTTTGGGCAAAACAAGCACAACAGGTCATCATAAGGAAGGGTACAGTGAAAGCGCCGGGTTTTCTTTTACTGTCCTAGGGAATTAAAGCTTGACCCTCTCTCCGTTGTGTCTGTCCACTCAGTATGCAAGAATGGCCCAAAGAAATACCAGAATCAGTGCGTGTGGAAGGGAATGGGATATCGGAAAATCCATTGGAAACGATCTCAGGCATGTTTCAATCCAAGACCTGAATGCAAATGGAGCAAATGAAGAAAATAACATGATTCCTCGTGGGGAAATAACAAAGTGTGCGGTCAAGTACAAAGTCGCCCGTAAAACGGTCAAGGAAATTTGGAAGCTGCATTGTGATAGCGGCTCCGTATCACCAAGAAAGTGCACTGCCCAAACGAGTGCAAAGAAATTAGACGAACAAGATCACACGTACATCTAACTGTTAACCCTTTAACGTCCAGTGCGGAAAAATAAGGCCTGCCTATTGTCCCTACTCTGAATCCCATAGCGGAATTAAACGGCACAGCGCCACCATGAGTCCAAATCCCAATCGGAATAAAAAGGCCCTTCTGTGTACGTCAATCAAAACACTAATTACACATTTCCTAAAAGCTTTTGGGTGTTTCACTTTTCAAAGCGGGAAAATTCAGTTTCTGAGTAACATGACCACAGTGATTAGACCATAATGCTTTAAGGCGGGAAAGCTTTTTTCTCGGGCGATATAGCGCCCATTTATAAACTATTAGCATCTGAGACGCCTGCATGCATGGTGGCCTGAACTCTTGAACTGTGGACATTGTGAGTCATTTCCATAACAGTACTTTTACAAATAGTTCTCTGAAATAATTTGCTGTCGGCTTCTTTGAATTGTGCATTAGTTGGTATCGATTACCATGACTGCTGTCAGTCAAGAAATCACAACATTGGACGTCAGCGATACACCACCCGGAACAGTGGCTATTTCAGACATCAGAGAGTGCGATCAACGTACCAATCAAGTCAGCGCAGCAGATATCCTGAGAGAGTTTTTCGGTGATTCGGACTGACACTGAATTTGAAGGTTTCACCACTAGAGAAATCAATGAAGCTGTCTTACAGAATGAATTAAGAGGCACTGTCTGTAAAAACCTGCAAAAGGTGGCCAAGGTCAAATTTTCAATTCAGACGAAACATATCACATATGATAGGGCATAATTTAACTAAGAAGGAATGAATTTTAATTTTTGTTTAAACGGACCCATTTTGATGTTACAGGCCATGTCACGTGATATGGTGAGGACCTAATATTTCCTTACGATTTCCCCTTTAAAAAGTTGAAAATTCTGTAAAAATGCAACATATTCACTATATTGTAGATTATTATCTAACAAAAAGTGACGGTATCAGTATATATATTTGTCATGAGTAAGGTCCCCTCAGTACGTCCGTAACCTTATATTGACCTTTGACCCTTCTCTGCCGTAGAGGGCGCTCTAATGCCGGAGAAGTGAAATCTGAGCAAATTTCAGCGTTAAAAACTTCCAATTTTATAAATTAAAAATGGTAACCCTTGTGCGAGATCCCGTAGTGACATGTACATCATGTTACGTAACATGACTAATGTTTTGTGAATCACTTTTAAAACTTGCGGGCAAACAATTATTTTTTATGTTATACTGTCATGAAAAGTGATGAAATATTGCTACTTTCTTATTTTGATTTTGCTAAAGCCTGTCTTAATCATTTATCAACAAGTTCGTTTTTTATACCATTGACAAAAAATAAACCCAAAAAACATGATTTCAAATTTACAAACAACAAAAATAACAACAACAACACAAGTAGCAACTTCGTGACACGTTTTTTTTTTGTACCATACGAATACATATACTCCGGGTGTAAGGGTGACGAATTCATAAATTAATTTCTTTGTTATTATCTTCATCATCGGTTTATTGCTAACAGTTTACTTTCGAAAAAATGGAATATGACATTTAACACACACAAAAAAAAATCGTTTGAAAAATTTCAAAGTCCAAAGTAAACAAAATACGATGACACATTTCCTTGTAAGCTTGAAGTAGCTGTGAGAACTACAAATAATGGTTAGACTTCTTGTATGTATTTACTGAAAGTCTGTCGCCTTGGAAAATATTTGACATTAGGAAGTGTTTAGATACAGCAAACAAGTAAGCACTGCTTCTTCTACAATTATAAAAATATTTACCGTCATTGGAACTGCTCGTGGGATTCCTTGACGTTTGTAAGTGAAGACATAAAAAGCAAATAATCCAAAGGTTTCTGTCACTATGGGGTCAAAGGTTAATGACATTACGTAACCATAGCTGCAACACGCAGTCCAACGTAAACAATAGACGCGCTTGCCGCAATCCGGAAGCAGCCGCCGGTGCACTCCGAGAAAATTTGTGAGTATTGGCATTTTTATCCATGATATTATCAACGAAAATAAATTCGACACACCAGACAGTTTTGTTTCTTTAGTTTTACAAACATCGGAAGTGAAATTCAGTGATAAAATCCAGGCAACCTGCATCGGTCGAAACAGCGGGAATTTCAAATTGGTGATAGCGATCCCGGTGTGTTGACTTGGCGTTTATTTATCAAAATATGAGTCAATGTCAGTCAATGTCATATTTCAGCTTGGTGACTTGATGAATCCTAGCAATGTACTGCTATCTTGAATTGCTGTGACATATTATCAGCAATCGCTTTACCTGGAAACATGGAGGCAGTAGGAGAAACTCTTGCTAGCAATGCCCTGAGTGTCGAATGATTAGACCTACCGTCGCATCACATTATCAAATGCTGCGTATGAGAGCTTAGCCGTTCATGATTCTAAATAGGCGAGTGTGTACAAGTGTCTGAGAGAGGTACAAGCAAATAATCATTAGGAACGTAATTTTGTTTTCAATTCACAATAATTTCAGATCTACCTGTTGTCATGAAATGGATATCTCTGTCACAGCTGTGGGTTGTGATGTCGGCATTGCTGCCGGAAAAGCAAGTGAATGCCATGGATCGCTAACAGCCCTTGAATTGTGTACTCGAGACATCACTGCACATCTCAAATTTCCCAATGCGCTTTCAGAACGACTTTAAATATAATTGTATTGGTTGTGCTGTCGTGTTTTCAGGTCATTATAAAATGAACCCATCGTGAACGAATCACTTTTACCAAAGTCGATATTTCATTTACATTACCAGTGCCCTTATAAATAGGAACAATTCTTGCACACTTGAACATTTCAGGAAAGGTTGCATTATCGATACTAAGATTTAACACTTAGGTGAGATAAAAAGAAATAACTGGAGCACTCACACGTAATAACTTAGCATTAACGTTATCGACACCTGTGGGTTTCGCCTGTGATAGTGCCCTTGTAACAAACTCAGAGTCTGAAGACAAGTGCGGAATGTTAAAAACTGCATCATCAAGCTTTCCACGAAGATGATCTTCTAGCAGTGAGATATCGGTGTCTTTGTTGACGGTAACATTTAAAGTATTTGAATTATTAGAAAAGAAAGAATTGAAAGCGTTAACAATAACAGAAGGGTCAGAAACAAGAATACCATTAACTAAAATCGGAGTAGTATTTTTTTTTGAAGGTTTGACAATGCTGTTAAAAATATCCCGGAGAGATTTTGCATTCGAACCTTTCTGTTTAATCTCTAAAATACTCTTGTTTTGACTTTTCAATCATATGGGCAACTTTATTCCTTTATTACCTATAAAGAGGTAGTTTGCTAGCATCAGAGTTTGCTTGGTTAAGGAAAGCATCTCTCTCATGCATGGCATTCAAAATATCGTCGTTCATCCATGGCGGTTGTCTAACACGTCGAAAACGTTTTTCAATAAATGGAGCGTGAATGTCACAAATTTTGTTAAAAACGGTAACCCAAATACTCATTACAATATTTACATCAGTCACAGAATCATCTAAACACCACGGCGCATGATGAAGGTCACGGAGAAAAAGACTATAGTTAATGTCGGTAAACGAACGAAATTTGACCGTGAGATGAGAAGTTACATGTGGTAAATGCGAGTTTCTTTTACGTACCATTACAACAGGATAATGATCAGAAATTCCAATTTCTGACAAAAAAATGCTAGAAACATTTTCTCGATTGGAAATATAGATATGATCAATACATGTCTTAGAAACTGGTCTTGTAGGAAGCAAAATAAGTTGAACTAAGGACAAGTCATTCAGCGAATTGTAAATATAGTGACTCTGGTCGCTCTCCGTGAATAAATGAATGTTGAAGTCACCAAATAAGTAAAGTTCTTTACCAGTATAGAAACCCTTTTCCAAATTCGATTCAATACAAATATCAATGCTATGAGAGGTACCAGGTGCTAGGTGGTCTATAAACACCAGCAACTAAAAAGTTATTACCTTTAGGAGGCTTGATCTCAAGCCACATGATTTCCAAGACATCAGATTCAAGGTCAGACCTTCTCGTGTAGCAAACATTACAACAAATATAAGCCAAAAGACCACCGCCCTTTTTCCGTTCTTATCTTTTCTTTCAATTTGAAAACCGGCAATTTTAAAACCATTGACAGAGTTCGTATTACTTAAAAAAGGTTACAGCAAGAAACAATACTTCCAATGAAAACGTTTTGTCAACAGAAAGATAATGAGTAATCTGATAAATTTTGTTGGTTAAGTATTGAACATTCCAATATCCAATCCTTAGACCATTCGATAAGCTTGTCCGAGAAGCGTGTGTGTTCACAGAGTCCACGGCTTGAGCTTCCTCGCTGAGACTCTAACGTTGCCGAAAGTTCACACAGTGTTGTGCTTTGTGACCCGGAGACCACAAGCCCAGCAGTTTATACGGATTCCATGTCTGCAGACTCTCTCAATATGACCAGATTCGCCACACAGCACTAGACAAAATGCTTGATATGCGCTTAGCATATTTACGTATTTTGACGTATATGGAACAGAATATTAATCGCATATGCAGCGTATATCTTTGTATATGGAACATTCCAATACGTTGATATGCGTAGCGTATTTCTATGCAGATCATGAGTATACGTAATGCAGATGTTTGCACACTAAGTGTACACTGGAGTTTTGTATTTTATTAGCATACGTACTGTATACTGAATGTATTTGACACATGTACAGAATCAGTATATGTGTATATATTGTTGTATATCAAGCATTTTGCCCAGTGCAGATAGCAGTATACCGCTCTTCTAGATTTCGCTTGATCGCTATATCGTTGAGAATTCGAGTGTCGACGGGGCACCATTTTACAAGTGGTATAGCCACAAACTGATGACGTCAAATTGCCGTGCACATTGCACAGTGCCATAATTACAAGGCCGCTGTATATTGTTTACGGCGATTTGACGTCATCAGTTTGTGGCTATACCACTTGTAAAATGGTGCCACTGACCCATCCCGAAATCGAAAATTAGCATCATTATCAATAAATGCAGCGGCAAGGTCCCCATTTTCAGACCAGAAGGTCAGGATTTGACTGGTCAATCCTGGGACAGATGCTGAGAATACTAGTTTTCTCAAGCACAATCTTCTTTGTTTCATTTAAAAGTAGATAAAAGTGAGCAGTCAAGTTTTCAACAGCGAGGTCTTGTGAATTGCAGTCATTTCCACCTACTTCTAAAAATAACCTCCTTGAAAGGATCGTTGCCAGAGTATTTCGAGGCGATGAAGTGACGCATTCTATTTATGGTAGCACCTGGCAGACACTTGACAATAGTGTCAGTTGAATTGCTTGAAAAATTGCGTAATAACGAATCACCGATGAACAGTACCTTATTTACATTTTTCTGGCGGCCAGCTGCAGAGTGGTCCTCGTAGGCTGTTGAGGAATTTTTACGCGATCGAATTGATGGAGATTGGGCAGAGCTTGTCTGTTATCTGCGCTGTAATTAGAAATAGAGTCATTGTTCACATCGGTATTCGTATTGCATGGCGTATTGATGTCGCATGGACTCGCAGTTAGATTCAAGTTCATGACATCTATTTCGTAGTTGTTCATTTTCAGTCGTTTTCATAGAAAGCTGTGTTATTAAATCAAAGTTTACGGCCTGAAGTGAAGAAAGTTCAACTCTGAACTTGGCCTGTTCGTTCAACATCTCAGTTAGTTTCAATTCAGTGAACTTCAACACTTTTGTGATAGTTCTACATTCAGGACACGGCCAGAAGTACCGCTACGTTTCATCCTCAGTAGCGTTCACACAGCGAAGATGAAACCAAATAAAGCACAGACTACATCTTACCATTTCACCCGTACTACTGCGGTCGAATCTACAGAATTTCGTACACAATGGTGGATCGGTATCTTTCGCCTGAACACGATTGCTGCGCTTTTTCCATTTTAGTTATTTTTCCATTGATTTCATCATTTACGTTCACAGACGATGAAGATCGCAGCCGGAGTCTAGACGTAGTTTCGTGTTCATGGTTATCCAGTCTTCCTTTAGCGATAATAGCGTCTAGCCTTTCCTTAGCATTATTGTTCAAAGCATTTCCGATATAGTGGCATTTGGATTTGATTTTGTCCATAGGAAGTCAAGTCTCTTCACATAAGGCCATTTGCTGAACTTTTTAAGTTGATCTAAGTCAGCGTTTAATGATGCCTGCTAGTTCGGTTGCTATGGTAACAAATGATGATATGGTATGGGAATATCATGGGTGTACATAACAAACAATGATGTCTTATTATAAACCGCATCATAAACAACAGAGCGAAATTAAAGGCTACTATTCAAATGCCAAATTACTCTAAAAGTTCCACTGTTAGTGCGTTATTTCACAGCATAGGGCATATTCTGCTTCTATGCACTCACTGTCTTTATGATAAAACACTTCAAAATGCAGCCATAACTTCTTTATAAGATTTAGTCTCCCATAATTGGACTGGTTGAATCATATTTGCAAGTGATAAATGGTGGCGATAGAAATGAGTACACAAAAATCGAAAGAAAGGGTTGTTTTGGCATACCGGAAATGAGCTGTGACATACTGCGCATGCGCAGAACTATGCGCAAAATTCAAAAATAACAGAGGCGCAGTATACTTTATTAGGACTTAATACACATTGGATTCTTCCAAAACGTGTTATAATTTCGTATGTGTTCGATGACATAAGGTTGTATGTTTGTGAACACTAAAATACTCCTGTTCGCCAAATACTCGTTTCCCCATAGATCCCCAATAAAATCAAGCATTTCTGTTGGTTTAACAGTGACCTTTGACCTTTGACCTTAACCGAAATTTGGTGCCATATCGAATAAATAACACAACATTTATATTATTTTTTGTGACGTGTGTAATATTTATGCATATTAACAACTATGCATGCAGCAGAATAATTGGTATAATATAATTTAACTAATTGTATAATTATTGCAAGAATTTACAAAAACATTAATAATTTCAATCATTTATACTACTCTGATCGATATCAATGGAAACAGAAATAAAGGCAGTACAAGGAAATTTAACAGCTAAATTGTATGTATTTTAAGAATAATAACATATGAGCACTATCCATTCCAACAGGGACACGCGGGATTGTGCTAGAATAAGTGAAAATCATTGAAAATGACGAGAAAACGCCATTTTTAGAAGTGTTGCCATGGCAACAAACTTTGCCAAATTAATATGATTTTTAATATTTTTGATAGAACTGAAAATGATGTTTCATAGTATACAAGATATCTTAATTCAATTTAGTTTTTCTCCACTAAACAGTTTTTTAAAAAACGGGAAGGCTTAGCAAATATTTCTAATTTTCCATAATTTTAAAGTAAAATTAAAGCAAAAAAACAATGAGTGCCCGCACGTTTTTTATTGGACTATTAGACATCGGTCATGGGTTAAAGTAAATATTATATCTGCTTATTACGGTCCCGCTTCCTTTTTGAGTTAAACACGTTTGAATTTGAGAAGTTTCCTCTCTTTCCACAAATCCGAAAAACATGGCCACTTGAGGGCGCTATCATGAACTTAAGATGGGGTCAAAGGTCAAATAATAGCCATTGTCTTAATTCACTTGACCATTCGCGTAATTATTTTACTGTACCTGTACAATTGGAAAATTAGACAAGACAAATAATGATTGGTGAAATATTGGTATATTTGTTATATAGAAATGTTGTTTTTGACCATTTGATGTAAAATTTGCGCCATTGACGTCTTATTTTTCAAACGCTGTTACTATGGTAACAGAAGGTAGCACAACAAAATTATTATACTGGTACTTTAGTTAGGTCACGGCCTATCTTTTGGTATATAATTTATATGTTTTTGAAATTTACCCTTGGCCACCTCATATAGGCGCTCTGCAGGTTTTTACAGACAGTGCCTCTTAAATGTCCAAGGCCGTGATGATAAGAGCGACATTGACCCTGCTGATCTGGTTCAGTTGTTGATAGCTGCCACGGACATCACGGATGAAAGTGAGACAACCGACGCGGCTGATTTATTGTGGACATCCGACATCGAGGACACCACTGTTCCTGCTTTTGATCATGAATTTTCCGGTCCGACTCACAACTTGGACTTTTCAGTGCAGCTGATTGATTTTTTTGAACTTTTTCTAACTGAAGATTTTGTTGAGCTGTTTGTGCGGGAAACAAATGCCTATGCAGAATTCAAGCAAGAGCAAGCCAGTCGCCATGACTCAGAGTGGTATGCTACAGACGCAACCGAACTCCGGGCCTACTTTGGAATGATGACTCTCATAGGCATGCACAAAGTCCCTGAAGACAAGCACTATTGGTCAAGTGATGATTGGTTGAATGTGCCTGAAATTCCCAAGGTTATGCCAAGAAATTGGTTCATGAAAATCAGCCAGTATCTCCATTTGAGTGACTCACATAATGAACCAGATGCAAGGGACCCCCAAAGAGACCGTTTGTACAAAGTCAGAGCAATGCTAGATCTTGTTAGAAAGACTTTTCCGGAACATTACTATCCTCACAGGAAAATTGCAATTGATGAGGCCATGTGTAAGTTTAAGGGTAGGTCTCACATGAATCAGTACATGCCTGGAAAGCCAGTGAACTGGGGCTTCTAAATTTGGTCTGCTGCTTACCCTAAAACTGGCTACACTCTCGATATGTTTCCGTACACAGGGAAAAAAGAATCCCCAGAGAGAGAGGGCTTGGGTACCAAGTTGTGTATAATCTGACCGAGGGATAGTTCAACATAGCTCATCATATTTATTATGATAATTTTTTCACTAGTGTACAGCGTGCACTTGATGTTCTTGACAGAGATGTTTATGTCACCATAGTACTATTCAACAGAGTCGAAAGGGTCTTCCACAGCAAATCAAAACAAAACAGAAAATGAAACGGGGGGATCAATGTGTTGTTCTACAGAGTGGGAAGCTTTTTGCTTGCGAGTGGTTCAACACTCGAGATGTTAGAATGCTGACAACAATTTCTCCTCCTGGGGGTGAAAACCTGACAAGGGGTGGGAATACGTTTTTTACTCCACATGTGATACTAGAATACAATAAGTATATGGGTGGGGTAGATAAAAGTGATCAGCTGGAAGTTTGTCATTCCATCTCAAACAAATACATGAAATAATGGAAGTATCTGTTTTTCTTTTTTCTGCAACGTATGATTGTCAATTCTTTCATATTGCACATGCTCTCCAGAATAAGTACACAGGTGTCAACTACAAATTAGATTTGTCCAGTCAGCTGATTACAGGGTACACAAATAGGAAAAGGAGAGGTCCCGATCCCCAAACCCCAGCAACAGAAAATAGTCTTTATGTAATCAACATTAACTCACAGAAGTGTGAAAAAATAGATCCAAATGCTAAATGGCCAAAAAAGGTATGCAGGCATTGTTCAAAGTTGAAAAGAAAAAACAGCAAAGCATTAACCAGTGGAAACTATCTTTGGCTGCAAGTTGTGTGGTGTGTATTTGTGTAAAAACACATGTTTCATTGAATACCATGGTTATATTTTGCAGCACTCAGAGAATGTAAGTGTACTTTTGCTGTATGGAAGACACACCTGTGCTTTCTTTTGATCAGTGGGATATCTTACCATATAAAAGTTCATTTGTTACTGTAGTTGCTCTCGAAGCAGTGGCGAAATATGTTTATAGTTTTATTCACATTTGTACTCAATGAATTTCTCGTTCAGTGTTCTGTTAGAAAAAAAAATAGATAACTGTAATATGTAGTGGCGGTCACCTGTTTTATGTGTCTGCTGCTTAATAAAGACCTAATTTCTTATCACTATAGGGAAAAATTGCGAGACTAGAGCGAGAAAATGACGCTTTCTCGCAATCAGTGAGAATCTGTTCTCATTCTCACCTCTGTTGGTGAGAAAATTTTAATCTCCATTGGAGATTGGTGAGGAATGTTCTCCTTGGCGAGAATCAAGTTTGAGAACAAATTCTAACCGGTGAGAATGGAAATTCTCACCAAGTACAGTGAGAATTGTAATTCTGAATTTCAACCCAACAGCTGTGATGTGTTTGTGTGTGTGATGTGTGTGGACACAGGGACAGACACTGTTGTAGGCTTGATGTCTAAACTAAAACTGATTACTTTATTGTCTAATAGTAATGACTGTAACATATAACGTCATGGATGCTTAATCTTTGGAATGTGATTGTCAAGTCAGTATATTGACTCAAGGATGTTTACTTGATGGAAGTGAACAGATGTGAGATAGTGTTGAAACACTACAACAGCGTAAGAACAGATTCTCACTGATTGCGAGAAAGCGTCATTTTCTCGCTCTAGTCTCACAATTTTTCCCTATAGTGTTAATTACGGCGGCATCTCTTGTACAGCATCCTGTTGTTTGTGTAAGATAAAAAACTTATGCGCTCTGTGCACACAATGTGTGCATACGAGACATTGAAACAGGAAGGCAGCCTGCATAAGCCCTGTAATTAAAGAGAAAAAAGCTATAACCTGCATAATGTACAAGCAATAACAGAATCAATAATTACACTATGGTTCCCGTTTTATCATTATCTTGTTTCTGTCGCTGTTTTTGCCTTTCAGCTACTAGATTCACTTGAAGAGCTAAAAATGATGATCAACATATATTTTGAAAGGCATGTTACTGTTATATTTCCTTCTAAAGGTGTAGAGAGATTGAGAAGCCTCCAGGCTGACAGTTCAATTATGCAACCCATTAAAGAGAGTACTGTTCAAGATGCTGTAACTGGTGGAGTGCCGAGGAGTACAGTTGAATCTGTTACTAATATGTCTTCAAAGGCAGAAAAAACAAGACCTGTGCCTGGTATTGGACATAAACCTGAATTTGTCAGCACGGAAGACTCTGGTTTGCAGAAGATGACAAAGGACTTAGATGTGTGGAAGAGTGATCATGGTTCCAAGGTGTCTGAAGATACAGCAGATTCTGATATTTCTAAGAAGTATGCAAAGTCTGAAACGTCAAGATATGATGAAAGAGTAAGGAAACAACTTTTTATCACTCAGTAGATTACAGATTAGTCATTTCATTCAGCTTGTTTCATTCAGCAGTAAATGTAATTCCCCAAAACATCTTATGACTGCATGCTCTAGTTTTAATATTTTGTGTGTCCAATGTGTCATTTCCATTAAATTTACTGAACTTTACGGCTTTTCGTAGAATATTTCTGTAAAATATGTATGTTTACCTATAACTGTCATATGTACGCATATTTTTTTCCAAGTCATTGAGTACAACAACTAATCAGGGACTTTGTAATATTAAAGAGCACACTAGCCAAGAAGTATGATAAGGATGTACTCAAGAATACAACAGGTACTGCAGGTTGATGAATTATGCATGATGCATTGACCGAAGTTGGTCACCAATGTGTGCAATGATTGGTACACCATTGTAGGGAGTCATAAAAGGTCAACCATCTCACTGCGTGGATATCCTTGATTTTGAGTTTGGGGCTATTTAGAATTTGTTTGGTATATTTCTTTACATTTCGAAGATCGTAGGGAGACAAATGTTTAAAATAAAACAAACTAGTGAGAATGTCCTTGAACTCCTACAAGTAACTGACAGTCCCGGCTGCTTAGCTGGTGCACAACACCAGTCTATGAGTTACGCAATGGATATTCAGGGGAAAGGGATTGAATTACCTGAGTTTCACGCTGACCCATTGCTTTTGCCAACTATCACTGATGCCTGTCACTTCCTAGACCCATCATTTCATTTTTGTCGAGTTGTTTAAGTTGGAGTGCCTCCAGTAATTTTAAGGCAATTGTGGCCGCATCTTTTTCAATGATGTGAAAGGCACCGAGAAAGTAAAAAAGGTACTCGTCATGATGTAGACAACATGTTGCCCAGTCAAATAAATATCTGTACTTTCATCAATTAGGATGCTATACATATCAGCATTCTGAATTTGTTTCGATAACTTTATATGATGACTGATGATCACAAATCGTATTCTGTAATCTTCGGCTGTTGCTGATGACTGGTAATTTGCATTGCCACCAACCTAGAGGTTACCGATGTGTTCGCAACCGGAGACTTCAAGCAACTTTAATAAAGATGTATATTTATCAGTTGTAATAGTTTCTTTAGCCAGCCAATACGCGGCTTTCATTACCGTTCCTATGGAATCTTGCTTTTGTGTGAGAACGGTTGAGACGGCTTTTTGCATATCCGCACGCATATACGTGTCTTTGACGGCCTCCAAATAAATTGTACTGTCCCAAATTCGACAAAGTGAGCGTCGAACTGAGCGTGGCAAAAGACAAAGTGAGCATCAAACTGAGCGTGGAAAATGACAAAGTGAGCGTCAAACTGGGCATGGAAAATGACAAAGTGAGCGTCGAACTGAGCGTTGGAAATGGCAAAGTGAGCGTCGAACTGAGCGTTGGAAACTGACAAAGTGAGTGACAAACAGCGTTGAATACGAAGCAAGCGTCAAACCGGGCGAAAAAAAGAACTGAGCGTTGAACTTAGTAAGAGTGCTAAAACGTAGCGAATATGCGAAATATAGCTTGCATGATGGGTGCTCAGTTAGCGCGTACTGGATAGTACACGATTTGCCGGTCGGCTAATAAAAACGTATTTACGATGATGCGCGCAATATTGGTGTCATAATTACAATTAATTACAGTTTACTCTTCGTAGTCAAAAAGAATAAGAGATAGGAGTCAAGGTCCTGCAGTTGACGGACCTCGATGGAGCAATGTCAATCACTATCTGTAGTGTGCATGTACGGGAGTTGACAAATGGCAGGCAGAGCGAGGTCAAATTACGTCCTTCTCTATGTGTTGACTGAGACTGAAAAGTTTTGAGCCAATCATATGCTTACGCCTGAAGCCGAAAAAATTACTGTAACTTTCATTTTTTCGGGTGAAAGATGTTCTTTCACATTGCTTTAATTCTGAAACATTTGTCATGATAAGACATTGTTCGGCAATCATGATTTCAAACGGATAGAAAATCACGGTCATCACATGCACAGAATCCCACGTCCAAAAAACGATCATCGCATAGAGTGTCACGTTCAGCAAACGATTTCAAGACAATGTGTTTATTCAGGCAAAGTCTAAATTGACCTTTCAACATCAAGAGTCTTTGGATAACAAGTCTGATTTATGTAGAATCATTATTGAACGTACGCGAACTGTACGTCAGTCAAGTTTAGCCTCGCTGACAGGACTTCAAACAAATCAAGTTCACGGAATTTTCAGTGCTGCAGTGGGCTCAACCCTCTGAGCATAGGGATCCCAGAAGTCTGGTTGTTGTTGCTGTTGTTGTTGTTGTTGTTGTTTGTATTGTTGTTTATGTTTATTAGTCGTGTTGTTGTTGTTGACCAATACAATTCAACGAACATAACTGTTGTGTTGTTGTTACTGTTTCAAGCGTAACGTAGATGTCATAAGAAACGCTACAAGGACACTATCATTACTTGGCCCGATACAACTATCTGCTAAGGCGTACACTCTCTTCATACACTTAAACAGTGTATAATTATAAAAAATGACAGGAAAATTCATGAAAATTGGTAAAATCTCCCCCAAAAATTTTGTTGGGTAAAATCACCGTCATGGATATACAAAAAATGGTACCGGTGAGCGGCGTCGCTTGACAATACGTCGGCATTTTATGGCGATCAGCGCAGAAATGATCTTTGAAATTTTACTCTACAGCCACAATAATCCTGGCACAGACACAATCATTCAAAATCATCAAAATGCAGAGCGATTTTTATCTAGAGAAGCGTGGTCCGTAGCGGCACATACCCCAGGCCCCGTTGCGACTATGG
>LD349251.1:55208-67897 GCA_001465055.1 Ptychodera flava | reverse complement strand
CTATCGAATTGCATTGAAACATGGTATGCATATTCCATTGGGTTACCTCAGTAAGTACATGAACCTTATCAGAATCTTATAACATTCATGTATATAAGAAGCATGGTAGGGAGCTTGTGGGAAAAATGCTGATTCAGCACATGTTGTACTTTTGATAAATATATTATGTACCTTCTATGGTTAGTATTTAGCATACTCATTTTTCAAATAAACAATTAACATGTAATGTAATAGTTCATTTTCACTGAAAGAAAATAGCAATGCTCCAGTCTTAATTGATACCTTACATGTTTCATGACTCAAATTTATCATTACGCAGTGTGAACAATTCTGCAGAAGGGCACTGCATATTCTGTAGAACTTAATTCAGAAAGTGGAATAGGAACACTACTTTTTCTCATCATATTTCTTGTTTACTAACTCACACCTACATTGTGTTTTTTCATGGAGAAAATAACAATATTCGAAACATCACTGTGATTTTAGTCACCTACTCAGTGTATGTAAAAATACTGTTGTACTCATTCATTTCAGATTTCCTTAGTGACGTATGTTTTAATTTTTTTTCAATGATACTTTCAATTTTTATTCCAATCATAGGTCAATACTTATTGTTAATTTATTAAGGGCAATACTTAACTGACTATTTTGAAACAAATCAGGGCTCTTCTATGTCTCAAATGTTATATGATTTTGCATTTCAGGGGACTGCGCAGCAGAGTAGAATTTTGCTTTTGTTATATTTCTTCCTCTAACATAATGCAGAGCGTGTTTTAAAGCAAACTGAAAAGCTAATCTGCAACATTAATAATTAGACCAAAAATATAGTACAACAGGTTCCGGATTAATTTCGGAATTTCTATTGCATTTCGGAAAAGTACATTTCTCAGACTGTTTGAGTGTACATACATGTTCTCCTCAATGTGGACATATCAAATCATGACATAAACTTTCTATAATCACTTTCAATTTTAAGAGTAGGGTGGGTTAAAAGTTGCTGTTTGGCAAATAAATTTTCCAATTTTATTTTATTTGCAAATGTATGTCACAATGTTTACACATGTTCCAATAATTCAGGCAATATTTATAGGATCTGCAATATATTTGAAAACCTTCTCGTCATTAACAAATATATTAGACAATATTTTGAAAACTATACTATATATTTGAAAATATTTTTTTAAGTTCAACAATATACTTGACAATACATTTTGACATAGCAAATACACTGCCAAATTAACATCTTACCATTCATCTAATTTCCTGTCTTCACCATTTGCATTTTTTGCTTACAAATTTACACTTTGTTGCTTCAACTCCTTATTTAATTTTTTACTAATTATTCTGCCCTTTGGTGTTTTTCACAAAAAATATTAGCTGCTTTGCAACACTGCACATCATGCAGCCAAAACAAGGTTACCGAAAGAAATTCAAGACCTGTAGCATAAACTTCCCTTTGACTTTCATAATATCCACTAAAATGTAAAAGTCTGCAAGCATGAGTGTGTTTTCAGTACATTTTACAAACTCTTTTGAACAAAGATTTGTGGGTAGAGAAGCTGGGAGGTCAAGGCCTATTAATCCACTGTTGGTTCTCTGTCAAGAATATTGCCAAACACCTGCCAAGGTGCGGACACAAAACAAAGAATTTCTGAATACTTTGGCCTTACTTTTATAAAATGTTGTGAAAATCATTCAATTCAAAAAGTCTTGTGTTTGTCTTGAATAGTTTACAAGTTGAAAGTACCGGTACACTGGAGACAGCCGCTCATGACTGAGAACTTAGGTTTTCCCAGTGACATTGAAGAGCTCACAAGGAGACAAATCACATGTAGAGTTTATACTATCAAAGTCTCTCTAAATTTGACGACTTTCCTGTGCTTTTTTCAGCAGCTTTCCAGAGTATTTGTGGTCAATATTCCATTTTGTATGTGTATTCAAAGATGGACCTTTCAAGAGGCATAGAAACCAATACACAAAAAAAACACATGACGCTTAAACTTCATTAAATTTTATTTATTTAAACTTTATTCCTTCCTTACATGTAGTGCTTTCCAATGTATACAGTTCCCAACTTCTCTACTCCTTCCTATGATGAAGCAGCTACCTTTAACATCCTCCCCTCATTAATTTTACATCAACCCCCACAGGTGATATGTTGTTCCTTTATTTTTTGTTTATTATTTATACTGAGTCCGGTTGGATCTTCCCCACACAGTTGTATTCCAATAGGATATAGTGATATTTTTGTTTCTAACTTCTACTCTGTCTAGTTTGATGAATTGCAGCTGCTTGCAAGATATGAACTATTACTGTTTCCCCTGAGATCTTCAAGATGTGGCCAACAGAGTTCATCATACAACATGACAATCCAGTCCCCCTCCTTAAAAGTTCATCAGTCATGACTGCTTTAACCTAAAAGAGAAGCAAAAAAGGACCTTGCATTATTGGTACCGTTAAACTGAATTTACTTATCAACTAGATCACGATTCATGGAATGTCTATGGCAAGCTGCAGTCATCACAAAAAAAACACACATGTTAATAATGAAGTCCTGAGGTAGAGATCAAATCGTTATTTCAAACCTGTAAGATGCATCAGCTTAGTCTGCAAAGCTTCAGTTATAAAAGATAAAGTTTGTAAGAGGTCAGCGTAATAAAATACAACTGTTAGTCATATTCATATTTGTTGATCGTGTTCCCTACAACCACCTCAATAAAATCAGAAACCACTAAATGAACCAAAACAAAGTCATTTCATTACTCATTTATGTACCTTTTGTATTCTTTATACCATGCGCATTGTTTTTCTTATCTTCATTTTCCATAACAAAATACCAGCATAGAGAAAGCAAATACAGCATTTTTTTTCACATGATACAACATTTTGGTTACAAAATAAAAACCGAAGTCTACAAGGAATAATGAGTTGTTTAAAGCAACTAACCAGGAGTTTCTTTCTTCTTTAAGCATCTGCCAGAGTCCTTTTTCCAAGGAAGTTCCTGTGGAATTTACAAAATTTAAAAATTAAAATAGATGAATGTTTTGACTGTAAACTTAATATGCTTTTTGATCTCCATTTGAGAATAATTTGTAAAACCATGTTACATTCTGCAGTGTCGGCATTCTTATTTCACAAGTAGCCAAGTCAGAGTAAGAAAGCCTATTTGAAGCTTTCGAAGTCACTCACAGTCTCATATTGCATAGTTGGCAGTGTTAACTGCAAAACAACAAAATCTGAATGTCAAATCACCATGATATCACTGAGGAACAGCAAAAATGACCAGAAAAGCTGCCAAATGAATGATACAGTTGTATTCCAATAGGGTATAGTGATAATCTGCAGAGGGAAGGAATAATGTAGCCTTTCCCAACCAAATTCCTTGATATAATTCAGGGCTTGACAATTTTTTTCCAGTTCACTTGTCCGTCGGACAAGTGGATTTTCAATTTCACTTCTCCTCTCAAAAATTTTACTTTGTAATAATCAAGACCAAAATACTTGCGACGAATTCCGTAGCGGCTTTCAGGGCTTTTTTATTTTGGTAATTTTCGCCGATGTTGACGCAGATTTTTCTCAAAAGTTTACATTGAAGTAGGCCTGCGTACGGTCTGTGTGTTCCCGGCGTTATACGGCCTCCACCACAAGAGGCCGTATAACACCGGGAACACACAGACCTGTACACAGGTCTAACATTGAATTTGAAGGTACATATCATACATCAGCTTCCAGTGTTTGGCAAGCATAAATGCCGTCGTAAAAAGATTGGTCAGTTTCTGTCGCTGGTCTTCGTCATTCGGTTCACGCATTGCGAGTGCATGCGATCAGATTGTTGGCAAGTGAAACGGTATCGAGCTCAGCGGGACACACAAAATTTCCACAATCATTGTCCCCGTCACGATCTCATCTGCAATGCGCCACAGTTGACTTAACTCGTGAGACCTTAACGATTCAACGCGAAACATGTCGTATCTGTCAAGAAAAGCATTTCGCTTGGTTTGCCATGGAGGTAGTCTCTTCCTACCTCCATGGTTTGGCAATGGTGGGGTATTTGAGACACGACGTATAGAACATTTTGGAACCGTCATATTTCAACCAAGGCCACTGTGCTTTCCAAATTCCATTTTGGGAGATAACATCTATGGCGTTTTTCCTCATCATATGGCTTATGTTTTGTAAGAAACATGGTTCTAATCATCACATCGAGTCCTCAATTCTCAGAGGATCCCACTCACGCTGGCGAAAATGCACAATGCCTCGTTTGCAATAATGGAAATATTACCGTAAAATACTCATATTTACAGCGATCACTCCACAAACTATCAGCCAACAATGTAAGTCCACCTCGCGAGGCCGCATAAATGATTTTGAAGTACTGCAAGGTTGATCGCCGTTAAGCACTATGGCATTGGGTTTTGCAATTTTTTACCTAATTTGTTGGGGCGGAGCAGTCAGCATATAACAAGGAAATGCTGTTTCCGCCAAATTTTAAGCGACTTTTTAATTGGACGATGAAAAAATTTCATGTCGATCATCGAAAAATTGCAACGTGTGAGTCGGCAAGTGAATCGCAGAAGCACGTCACAATTGTATCTAAAAAAGTCAATGAGTGACATTTATTTTGTGTGAATAACAATGCAAATCGGGCGACACGTGCACAAACCGCAACTTAGGTTCGCGTTGATTGCGCCAGAAGTTGTATGAACAACTTGTTCGGTGGCGACCAGATTTTATTTTTGCCTTGCCTGAACGTAAATTTCACTTGTCCGGGGCGTCAGGTGATAGGAATTGTCAAGCCCTGTGTAATTGTATGCATTTACTGTAAAGACAATTACCTTGCTTAGGTCTCTCTTTCAATCTTAACTTGAGTTGTGAAGCTTCTTTGGCTCAAATCTGTGAAATGAAGAAAAATTACATTAATATTACTCATAAATACCAGTATCGTGGACATACAGCTCATTGTGTGTATGGAAAATGTCAGGATTTAACAATGTAGCATCTGCAGAACACAAACAATGCCTGAAAGATATCATGAAGTCTTGAGTTTAACTTCAAAAATTTCATAAAAGACCTGGAACTGTCCACTCTTATATTCCTATTTCACAACAAACAGTGTGTGTGTGCGCTACAGCATATGTGAAGGAAATAAATTGACTATGTCACTGTAGTCATGACTTTTGGAAATATTTTGGCTTTCTGACATTCATTAAGAATAAACAAATGTGAATGATCTAAGAGGGTGACAGGCTTTGAAGTGCATACATGTATGCATCCAAAACACATTCTTCGTAATTTTGATAATTCAAGATATGAATTTGATACCTATTTAATTTTACACCAAATCCTGACAATCAGGTGAACACTTACATCGAACCACTATCACAAATCCCCTGATCACAGATTAAACTATGTCTTACCCTTGCCTTTGCAGTTCCTCTGATGCCACTCGTATGTGGTGTACTCTGTGACTCCTCTGTAGTCATTTGGCTATAGGGTATACTCTGTGACTCTTTGTTGCTCTTTGGGTGTATGGAAAATGGAAGATGCATAAAGATTTTTCAGAATGAAATGTTTTGCACTTCATGTCAAAATATAGAGTACCAAATTTTAAGGGAAGCATACAAATTGATGATGAATAAAGTCATTTTTGTTCTGCATTTTTGTTCTAATGATAGCAACATATCATAAGTGCATGTGACACTGGATTACACATTCAAGTGGAAAACATGCTTTAAATAAACATTATCTTGTTCCAAAGTGATTCTGTATAGTGCAAGTGAAACACCAACAATTATCTCCATGATCACAGGCACTGTTGTGAAGATTGATGTACATTTGCAGGATTCTAAACTTGGCTTGTACATTTTGTAGGTGCAACTTTGAAATACAGTAAATTTTCCATCAGGTTCAACTCATATTGGATGGCACCCAGTCACCTGGCGAAGAGGCCACAGCAAAAATAAATGTCAAAAGCTATTTGTTTTCACACGTTCCTAGATTAACTTACAGTCAGATTTTCCATGTTGTGTACACTACATCTGCAGAATTCTTGGAAGGTGTTGAGAGCCCCACAGTTAGTATCTGAAAAGGGAATACATTTTTGTCAAAAATCAAACATCAACATTCATGAAAGATTACTATTCACATGTGACACAACACTATGCAACATGTTTTATGGTATGGTATACCACTGTAGCATAATTTTATTAATTACCAGAACTGAAGGCAACACATCTTTGTATAATTCATTGCTTTCATTCATTCATTTCATCAGAACTCTGATTCTTTAATCATTTAATCACTTTAACCATATAATTTTCTGTATAAATATTATCATGTAGGTCTGTTGCTGCTAAATATACAAAGAGAATGGATCTGAATAACTTGCCATGCTTGAACGCATTTTGTAGCCTGGGTCAATGCCAGGCTAGCATAAAGATGACCAATTAAGGTTAAAATCTGCAATCTCTGTCATTTCATCTGCATTTGCTTGAGCGTTTGAATGACATAAACATTTGCATATTTCAAAGCAATTACATTTGAAAATAGCTGCTAAAACCCAGGGTTCTCCAATGATTTTTTGACAGAGTAGCAAACAACTTGTACTAAATTTGCTTAATTGGTTTACACATATTTGCATAAAATTACATCAGGAGATGTTGCATCTAGGCGAGTCACTTGTTGTAGAGGGAATGTGATCTGGGGTCAAGGTTAACTTTTTGCTTGGTACTTTACATTTACTTAGGGGGCCGTGCATAATTAAAGTATGCATATAGTAAACCCAATTTCGGTTTTTAGGGGGTGGGGGGGAAAGGGGTTTGGCTGTATTGTAATCACTGTGCGCAAAAATTACACTTATTACTCTACATCTCGCTACATGTTCTTATATATGGCAATATACCACGCTATTCTGTTCCTCGTGTACCAGGCTAGTGCATTGCGGCACCAGTGCTACATCAGCATTTCTTAGGGGGCGACTTGCAGCGATTTGAAAGCTTTTATCCAACTGGTTGGCAGAATCTCACCGTTATAATTGAATAATGAAAATAAACTCCCTAAGTTGCTGTGAATAATGACAATCGACCAATCAGATATAACCTTGCAAACATGCTGCAAGTCAGCCATTTCTTAGACAAACATTTGGTTCAATGCACATGTATAACTTTAAAATCATACACTTTTTCAATTTATTTCATTCTGATGGTTGCGTCATTGTTGAGTTGGCAGAAAATGAGTCAAAAAAGGAAAGATTTGCAGGTGATTCATCATATTACAAAGATTCGGTGCAAAACTACATTGTTACAATTTGTTGCAATTTCATAATGACATGATTACCAATTGTAGGTATGCTGATACTGGATGTGGCTTGTTGGATTTTCACAATTCCAAACTTTCATTTGAGGTCAAAGGTCACGCGACATTTTGTCAAAATGTCCGAGACATCTGCGTGAACAGATGGACTCACGGATGGACATGACCCAATCTATAAGCCCCCTGGACTTCATCCGTTGGGACTAAAAACTGTGTCACTGCATCCTTTTTGCAATATGAATATGATGAGAAACAAATTTTTATTTTTCTTGGCCTTATACATGGGAGTCTATGGAGAACTGACTTATACATGGGAGTCTATGGAGAACTGCCTTATACTTGGGAGTCTATGGAGGTGTAAACTAAAAAGTCCTCTAACACGGCCGAATTTGATCACATTGTGAGACAGATTGACGTGCATCTGTATGGGGTAGGGAACTATTCTTGTGCAAAGTTTGAAAGAAATTGACCAGGGCATGTCTGAGATATCTGCGTGAACGGATGGACACACGGACACATGCACAGACATGACCAAACCTATAAGTCCCCTCGGACGGTGTCCGTGGAGACTAAAAACAAGTAAACATTTCCACACTTACATGTACATGAGATTTTCCTGCTGCATCAGACCGCCGATGCTTCTCTGCGAGCTCCTCATAATTTTCTTATTTCTTCAAACATCCTCCTGCGAATTAAATTGAGAAATACCACAATATTACAGCTTATGATATCAAAAATTTAGGAACATGGTACTTTAGCTGATATTTATATTAGCTTCTTCCAATATAGCTGCATGTTTCATGATGGTTATCTGGTTATTTGGGGTGCACCTACAAAAACCTCTATGCTCTGTGTTAAAAGCAGTACAATTTGTACTTTGCATGCAAAATAAAAAAAAACATAAGAGGTTGAGGAGAATTACAGTATTCCTAGCATGCCAGACATATGCACAATATATACAGTGCCATCATCTCGTTAAACGTTGTATCAAATATAACTGTTCATCTTTGAAATAAAATAGAATTCAAATCGAATACTTTGATGATGTAGTAACTAAAAAATTGGTTGCATGGAAATTGAACAGAAAATCATCAGGAACATTTGCTCAACACAAAAGCAAATGCTGTCGATCACTACGTAACTGGTCAACTGGACCCTGCATCTAAGTTAACTGGACCCTAACATATTTTGCCGAAGCACCCTGGCCCTAATCAATTTCACTCAAAAGATGAATTTTTTGATGTTATGATCTACTACTTGCAGTGACATTCTGGAACGTGATGAACGCAAATCAAAAACTAACCCCTTGAAGAACTTGACTGTCATTGTACAGTCATTGTGCAGATGAATAGGTCTAAATACATGTGAACATGAAAATTCAGTGAAACTTGTGTCGGAAAATCTTACAATAAGGATAGAACAATTATGATTGAAACTCTTTTTTTCTGATTCCCTCTAAACTTTTAAAGATGTGTAATCCCATTATACAGTTTATATGATCATGAATTGTCAAGTCCCAATACTAGCAAGATATACGTGCCGAAGCAAATAAACATGAAATGTGAAGTTCTGCTTGCATATGTTCAACGTTCCCTTTTATTGTCACTCACATTATTATCGTGTAGTCCAGTGTGCACTTAACCCTTTGCACCCTGACCCCCTGGTACTCTATGACGTCATCGGACATTTCTGTCCGAGCCGGGTTCAAAGGGTTAAACAAACATGTATTTCAAGATACTCTGTGTCATTTTTATGTATTGCTGAAATTTCTGTGTGAAAGCCCTATATCTTTACAAGTGAAACAGAAATTTTCTTGCATCACCAACTACCTGTTTGCTTTTTGGCACGTTATATTGGCAAACTGCTGTTATAGAAATTTGGAAGCTATTTGTAGAGCTACATGAACACAGGCAAGTTCTTAGACTGATTCTTTTTTAGATTCATCAATGGACATTTATATTTATCAAACTAAGCTAACTTGAGTGAATCAAATCTGGAAAGGTCACACAATGTAGCCCACTGAAGAGAACCCAAATAAAGCATTGCCGAACTGTGAAAAACTACGGACAGTGACCTACAAGAGGGGATTGTTTTTTACAAAAAGTTAGATATACATGTTAGATGCTACTTATAAAAGTTTTATAAAGTTGACAATACTGTAACTTGAAGGTTAAAATAGTCAATCAAATATTTTTTTTTATTTTTTTAAATTTTGAATGGAATACTAGGAAATTTGGTGAAAACCAAAAACATCAATTTATTCACAAGTGATTTCATTTCAATTAGTTTCTCTACTTTCCAAATATTAATGAGAAAGTAGTGTGTCATTGTACATTTGTAGAAAAATCAAGCACAGTGGCTGCATCTTTTTTATTTCACATATTATTATATGCACCAGAATTCATAAATCCATGCAAAAGTATAATAACTACAATTTTTCTGATCATACACCCTGATGCAAACAATATTACAACAACAAAAAAATGACATTTTCATTGTTCGGCTTTTTTTGTACTAGGCCTACATGTATGTCCATCCTCTTTTTTTGAAATTACTAGTGTCGTGGTGACCTCTCAACTTATAAAAACAAACTGAGTACATGTAATTCATCCTGTGATATCGATGACCATCGTTTATCATATGGACATTGCCAGTCTCACATAACTGAAATCAAACTTTAACTTGGGAAAAAAAATCAGTCCTGGTATCTGTGATTGTTCATGGGGAGCGGATGCCGGCCACAATATCTCAGTTTGAGTTTAGAAATTGAGAGGTCATCCTCCGTCACTGTAGTGACGTTCTGCAGAGAGCCTCGACCAACTGTTTTACGTTGGTTAGCAGAATGGCGGTCTCCGGGTAGCCCTGCGTACCGTGTTGTGTGTTTCGGGCGTTACACGGCCGTGGGGGCCGTGTAACGCCCGAAACACACAGCACGGTACGCAAGGCTAGTCTCCGGGTAGTCATGTCGATTATAGCTAGCTAGAAAAAGGTGGTATTTCAGTGAATTTTAAGCGGATTTCTGATCGCGGTGAGTCCCTAATAACCAAGCTGTCGATGAGTGTTGGTAGTTGGGATTTTGATGGAAACTTTTCGAAATATCGCCATTCTAGTACGCAGTTTCCCATAGCTGTGGTGGCGGGGTTAAAATCGTAAATCAAAACCAGCCCGTAAAAGGCAGGAATCCCCTCTGAAAACACCACTGCTATGGACCCACAGCTGGGCATAAACAATGGTTGTCGGTCTCGAGATGCGAATAATAGTTACGCCCGATAAATAATGCCGCTCAGGTCCAACCCCGCGATAATATACCAAATACGGAACACAAAACTATGAGCGGGTTCAGAAAATTACCGCACGTAGGTTCGCGAAACGTAAACAATAGTAGCCTAGATTCTATTCGTCCGCTTGCCTCCGTACTGGGTCGGAGGTACGGAGGAAAGCGGACAAATAGAATCTAGGCTAAAACAATAGCGAATCGTTTCTGGAAGCGTTACTGCTGAGCGGTGGACCGCGGGCACACTACAAATCAAGTGCATAGCGAAAGGATGAAACAAGATTTGAATAAATAATGAATACATACCTTTTGAGGTGTGCCAAGAGCGGAATGCAACAGAACAAAATCGCAATTTACGCGAAGCGACGCGACACCGACAGTTCAAAAATGGCGGCTCGGCTTGACTCGACTGCTGGGCTTTGTTCGATGTACGGGTCACGTGACACTTGGCTTGATGTCACGTGACACTTGGCTTGCTAACTCCTTAGGTAGCCGGCCGTCCGTCAAGATCCAGGTAACTTCGCAGAGAAGAAGCGATTATATGCCCGATTTTCATCTAAAAGATGAACTCATACAGGAAACCGGCATTTTAAATTCTGAAATTTACAAAAGTAACAGCATCTTCAAGAAATAAAGGCATTCTATTTCGACCGTTGTAGGAATCGCTCCCAATCTGATTCAAATCAGATGTAGAGTACGGCGACGTATTTTCTAGCTGTCGCCTCTAGGCAAGAGAATACCGCGCACGTACAGACGTCGCCGTGTTCTACATTTTAATCAGATTGGAATCGCTCCTCACTAAGTCTTGTCCATGGTATAACGAGTTGCATACCACAATTGGAAGCCTAGCCACTTAGTGTTGCTATGGCGGTATTTGCATTTCGGGTACATAAAACCACAGTAAAACATTTTTAAGAAGGACGAGGTATCGCTACCGTCAACGCAATAGATTACAAAATTAATATGCTAAGGTCAATCATTCAACACTCAATACTTCCATACTACACATAATTGAATGCAGATGACACTCAACAAATTGAGGATGAAGAGAGTACACCAACTAACTCAATGTATGGAAATAACAAAGAATTGACTATGGCACAATTGATTTCTATCCCCCAAAAACAAACAACAACAAAACCACAATGTTGTAAAATTCATAAACCGCGACCAAACGATTCAACCACAGACAAAGAAAAATACTGTATGCGATTCAACATTCGCCGGCAGACAAACAATCAGAGAATGTTCAAACCCCACGAACAGAATCTCGGAATACATAATTTTCTTCATAAAACAACCTGTACACACGTATATCAAAGACGAGTTGACTCGACACATGTTACTCGAACAAACTAAAGTCCCCCTACACGCAACCTTGCGAGCGCTTGGTGTTGTCTCAGTCTATGTACGCTAATTCACTGCATGAAGCGATCTGCCTGGAACACAAGAATGCTAGACTCGGAAACTCCGAAAACAAACCAAAAAAGTTAACCAACCAAATCAAATGCCAAATAGCTGTGCTATCGCTCACTCTCAGTATCGACAGGTTCGAATTGAACGACAAATTAAAAAATTAAACATGTGGTTGTAGCATACGAGCTTGAAAACGTCACCAGAAATCGTCGAAATTACTTTTCATGGAATTGAAAAGAAAATTATCTCAAAATATGACACAGAAATCTACTTTTGGAAAGATTCAAAAAACGACATATTTGCAATATCACGGTTACTCTACCCCACCGTGACAATATATCATAATAAAAACCTATCAACCGACTTTCATCTACAATGAACCCTTTGAAAACTCACAAGAAATAAAATAGCTTGAAATTGAATATCCTATATGGCAAAAATTCTCAAAACACATATTGTCTTTGCACAAAGACCAACACACATTACACTGATAGATGCATTCGGGAATGCACATACAAAGCACTCCGACCATCTCAACAAGGTACAGTGGAGAAATGAAAACAGAAACAAACAAACCGGATCGCCACTTACCTGTACAACACGATCCAAATTAATGTTGACATCGTATCTCTTTTTATGAGAAGAACGACAATGCTGACCCTAAAATGAAAGAAAAATACCACAAGCA
>LD349251.1:13247-27509 GCA_001465055.1 Ptychodera flava | reverse complement strand
CTTTAGTAATTTTGGCAGCATTTGCATACTTTGCATTTTAGGTGGCAATTTTCCCCACTTTTCTTAAAAAAGCTCTGAAACTGCCATATTTGGTATACTGCAGAGATAACCTAAGTCAGGTTTGGTTCAATTTTGAAAAAAAATCATAATATGAACTTGCTGAGCAATTTTTCTAATAATAAGAAAATGTTTCTTTTCCGAAACCACAGTTCAGAACTATTTAGGTGAGTCTTAGATTGGTATGTGGAGTTTGAATATTTGAATTTTTGCACAATGTTTCCTGTTTTGGTCAAAACATCTTCCCTGAAACCACTTATTTAACTTCTTTGAAACTTAGTTTTGAAGTTCTTTGGATTGTTTTCAGTATGATTTGTGCAAAACATGGTGAAACTAGCATAAATATGTAAAAGAGGCAATTTTTAGTGTTTCATTGGTGAAACATATTATCCGAGCCTGCTTGTCCTTTTGGTTTGGAATTTGATATGCAGGTTACTATGATTGACCTACGTCAATTCTTATCAAATTGTAGTGAAATTTACATATTTGTATTTTGGGCAATTCTTCCTGTTTTTTAACAAAAAATCTTCCTCTCTGACACCACTTGCCATTTTTCTGAATCTTGATATTGAGAATGACTTCAGTAAGTTTGGTACTATTCATAGGTAAAATTTGCAGTTTGGTGGGTTAGGGGTGGGGGTAATCAGTTCCATGTTTTAAATCTTGATTTTGAAATTTCAAAATAAATTCTGTGTGGATCATCTATCTGTTTTGTGCAGAAAGTGAAGTAATGTACTAAATTGTACTTATGGGCAATTTTTGCTGTTTTGGTACAAAAATACTAATAATTCTCCTTATCCCCTATGCTTTTGTGAGCAGGTTTGTTGAGAATATGATAAAACCTGTCAACTATATATATTTTGGGTGACTTTTTCCCGGTTTTGATCAAACTTTACACTTGACAGTTGAGCTATGGCCAGCTGTTTGTACTCAGATAGAGTATGCCAACAGTCACATCAAATACTGTATGCAAATGATGAGAGGCTGGACTTTCCCGTCTTTATCCCATGTTCATCAGTATTTCCTTAATTGGTAAACAATCCACATGTATTTCAATGTGATTTGTCCAGAAATACTGTAGCAACACTAGGAAACTAGGAACAGATGAGGATCTTACAATATTATGGTATAATGCAAAAACATTTGACCCCATCCTGTCAATTTAGTACAAATTGAGCTACCTAACAACCTTTCATGTTCAGCGCCGTTATCCAGATTGGCTTAACCTTTTCACCACCATGTTATAGACCAACGCCTTTTCTTTTCGTTAGTAAACTTTGGCATCTAACCAGGTGAACAATGTTTGTTCCTAGCAATCTGTATCCTAAATGACTGCATTAAAACTGAAGGCAATAGCTGCAGATGTTGATCCTACAAAAAATAACAATCAAGAGTGGCATGTGCTGCGGTGTATTCGGCTGGACTGCCGCCGAATACACCGCAGCACTCGTGCAAATACCGCTAGTACGGCGCGCGTGCACTCACAGGCTATGGGGTTCTGTTATTATTACATATGTTCTGTCTTTTATTTGCATCATTTATCGAGAGAATCGACGATTAGTCAAGCGTACTACTTGTCTGTCAAAGCTTCAGGGCGACCCTGCGGAGTTATATAACATTGACATCACTGTAATGAGGCATTGAATCAGCTTTCACTTTTCATTGGTCAACGCCTCCACACCCTCTATTTTGATTGGCTAAACTATTGTTTACTTCTTTATCAAGGATGACGTAAGAGGAACGTGGAAGGGCTCTAACTTCAAAGTCTGCTTGCGATCGCTCACACGTACACATACGTAGCAACATGCCATAGATAAACGAAGAGAACTTTGAACATGGAAGCGAACGCTTTTGATGTTTTTACATGTTGAGCTCAAAATTCTTCTAAATGATCGATACAAATAACAGTTTCAAGATTTTTACGGGAAATTTAAGAGTAAGATACGGCAAATGTAACTTGTCGAACGTTCAAATTTCAGTGTTTACCGTGGCACACAAGTGCTCACTGTTATCAGTAGCTGAAGTACAGTAGCTCGAGGTTTTGCCTGGGTATTTGGGTCGGACGGCAAACGTCCAACCCAAATACCCAGGCAAAACCTCGAGCTACTGTACTGAGGCTATGTTATCAGTAGCATATAGCAGGACACACAAGCACAGAATAAACTGCATGCAAAAGTGACATTCTATTGTAAACAGGGAATATCCGCGCCGGTGAGAAAACTACAGGCAAAAACGACCCTGAAAATGTTAACTATTTAATTGGCTCCGCTGCGCCCGCAGTTACGTGTGTTTCGATGTATGATGGCCGCCGTGGTACGGGGGGTACGGCGGCCACCGTGCATTCATGGAGCTGGAAACGGACGTCGCCCGTTGTCAATGTTTTTGCTTCGCTGACAAACAAACTGCTCTTCTGGATACTAAAAATCATCCTCACACTATAATAAGTACATGCAATTTTCTTTGTCATAGTTTTTAATCTGTAATGTCATGCATTTTACTATAACGAGCATCGAACAAAAGTGAAATGAAATCTTGTAGACGGCATTTTTTGTGTTTACAAACAAAAATAGTTCCGGGTAAAAAATGGTAAATACTCATTAACATAAAGGTATGGCATAATGTTTTTGGTATTGCACTGCAGTGCAAATACCGGTAGTAAGCGCGCGCTTCGATGCAAGTAATCTGTGGTACATATGTAATAATGAACATGCAAGCATTTTTGGTTCATGTATAGCAATGTGATATTTTCATGTAAAGAGCCATTACTCAGATATGTGATACCAGTTTCTTGCAGATCAGTTGAATTTTGACATTTCAAGAGCCAGTACATAGTAAACCTAATTCTAAAGAGCATAACATTCATACTTATGTCTCCTCGTTTATAATACAATCCAATATGGGCATCAGTCACAGACAGGTCTTTGGTACCTTCTTTTTATAATGTTCGTCACATTGACTTCAATTTAGTTACTTCCACTGACAAGTTCCCAATTGCAAGTGGGGAATATGTCATTGTCAATGACCAAAGTTTTACATACACTCTGGTTTGAAATTAGGTATTACATTTCATGAAGTATCATATTTTGACTGATATTAACTTTTTTCATTTACATCAAAATTTTGGTTTTCTAAAATTCATACCAACATACTTGTGATCATCCTAAAGTTTAGATTCTACACCATTAGGGAAAGATTGCATTAACGTGCATGCTACCTGAAACCCGGGTCCTTGTCTGACCAACTGGGGTGACAAACAGAAGACTTTTAATCCCCCAAGGTGTGAATGTTTCATTGTTGTGTTTATCTAATCCAGCTGGTGCCATCGTAGGAAAGGCAGGTCTGTGAATTTGATCCTCTGATAACTAAGAAGGGAAGTAGGGTATTCCTAAGTTAACGGAGCTTTCCCGTAATGCCTTTGATAACATGTATTTTAGGTGGTTTCTCATGCTATCTTTGATAAGGAACATTTAAGTTTGAATGTTAAAAAACTAAAATTTTAATTTACAATCAGGTAAGACTTGTAATATGTGTGTCTATGATTTGTAATAGAGGAGCATCTGAGCAAAACAAGTTCTTCATAAGTTTTAAGTTTCCATGAACTCCTGGAGCAGCAAACCCGCTAATATATGTGTAAAGGGCCATTGTGACAGGTTCTTTAAAGTGATTGGATACATATTTCAATGTAGAAAAGACTACATGTGTTGATTTCTTACAGCAATATGAAAGCTATATTATAAAGATGTTTTATGCGTCATGGTGACATTTCATGAACCAAGTCCTAAACTGTATGCAGTATGCATCTTTCTAAAATTCTTGGAATTTTTTTCTCTCTTGGAATCTCCTAGTAACTCATAGCAGTATTGTCCAAAGATATTCATCAGCTTGGCAGGATAAATGTAGAATGAAGTTTCTATAACACTAGCAGTCAACGTATTGAGCTTTCGATCTCTCATGGACAACAATGTTCATGAGAATGACAACAAGAAATGAATAATACTGGAAAATAAGGAACTTGATGAAGCACTGACCATTTGTGGTTATCCATCATAGACACTTGAACAATATCAGCATATGATTACTTCATCCTTCCAAACAGGGGATAGTCAAAAAGTCAAGAAAAAAACAAAAGGCATGATAACACTGTCTTATGCACAAGGTATCTCACAGAAACTCTGCAGATTTTACAGGAAACACAGCATATTCATTGCTTTCAAACCCCATCAAACTTTGTGACACCTTTTTCTGTCTCCAAAGAACAAAACAGCCCCTGAACAGTGATGTGGTACAACATACCAGATACCGTATAAGGATTGTGGCTAAATTTACATCGGTGAGACAGGTCTGACAATTTAAACAAGAATTGATGAAGATCGGTCAGAGATAAGACAATTTCATCAGCCTTCTCCCAACATGCGCAGCAATTCCATCACGATATCAATTTGAATTGCATTACTATCATTCATTCAGCACAGTATGACTTGCCAAGGAAGATCCAAGAAGCCATTAACATTAGACGTCACAATCCACAAATAAACAGAGAAGGCGGTCTTGAAATACCCCATATTTACAATCAGTTGGTTACACCACCATCTAGTGGTCGACTATAAATTAGTCATTTTTTTTTTGTCATTTTGATGAAGATCGTCATCCATGACCGATCGAAAGCTCAATACGCTGATAAACATTGACTGCTTGTGTTATAGAAACTTCATTCTACATCGCAGTATTGTTGGATTCATATCAGAAGTGAACATCCTGAACAGCTTGTGATACCAGATAATAGCTATCTGATCATCACAGCAGTACAGATTTAAATAGCAGTGGAAAAGCCTGATGCAGCTATTGGTAAATATGAAAAGGAACATATCGTGGAATACACCTTCATAAGAAAGGCTGCCAAAAAAACAATCCCACTGTACATGGTTGTAGTAATTGATGGATTTGATATTATTCTTTTTTCAGATGGAATTCACTGCCCTCCACTGTGCTGCTCAAGAAGGGCATGCAGATCTTGTGAAGATTCTCATCAATGCAACGGCAAACTTAGAAGCTGTTACAGAGGTAAGCAAAATCTTACAATGAATTATATCTATATCATATGTATGCAAAAGTAATACTCAAACCGGAAATTTAAAATTAGTTTCAAATGCACTGTTGTCCGTGACATCTGTGTTTTTGAACCATTATCAAACTCATTATCTGATGGATACCATCATACAGATGTACTGTGAAGCATCTATTGATAGTAGTGTTCAAATAATTAGATCTCAAAGAAGTCATGCATTTTCAATTTTTCAAAAGCAGTGCCATGGTTTCAGGGACAACTTCAAAAGATTTGTCTGATAAAAATGTTATTTTTTTAAGTTTTGCACAACCCCCGCCCCATCCAAATGCAACTCAATTGTTGAATGTTGATTACAGGTTCCCATTATTTCCTTACTGTGACACTTCCAAATATACTTATAAATACTCAGGATGGGCGATATTGCAAAAGACAACATTATTCAAATGATAAATATATTTACTTCACTCAAACTTGCTGGTCTTTCACTGTAAATATAACACTAATATCAAAGTATCAATTGGTCTCCATCAACTTTGCTGCAAAAGTAACGAACATGCGTAATTACTGTGCAATTTTATAGAATTCTTAACCAAAACACATTTGAGAGACAATGAATTAAACACGACACTAAATGCAATCGGAACAAAATAGCAAAACCTAGTATACCTAATTGAGAGCCTTTTCTTTGCAGTGTTTGTTCTTAAGAAATTTGACATTTTAGATTTAAAAGAAGAAGTGTATCAGACAGTTCCCAAACTGTACAAGCTAAGGAAATATTCAGGGTAAAAGAATATTAATAAACTGGAAGTCATGATTTGATATCAAAATCCTTAGAAAGCCAACACAAATTTAGGCGGCAGGTTGAAAGGTTAAAGATAAAATATATTTGAATTAAAACCATACATCAAAACTTGCACTATGATATTGTATCTTTAATTTATCAGGTATAAGTTTTTTCTGTAAAGACGCCCATTTATTGTAAATATTGGACTAAAAGAAAGGGCACATACTATGCAAATAGACGCCATACAAGTAACATGAACGAACAACACAAAGATTGTGGCGTTTTGATTTTTTAATGAAAAATTATGAAATGGCAATGCTTTATAAAGCAGGATGAATACCTTGTCAATGTGTAATGAATCCAGATTTTTCAAGCAAATAAGTTTTTGAGGCAGTTTTAGTGATTTTGTGTGGCCAGCGAGAAAGGTGATTTTAATATCACTTTCAATCAAACCTGTGCAAGTTAAGTATTACACAAATCAGCCAGATGAGTTCATAATGTGGATTAGCTTTGCCCTCATCTGCTAAAGTTGACAAAATATAGATGTAATAAAACAGTCATTTCATTTGTCCAAAGATATGTGCAACAGTTTCCTTCTCAATTCATCGTTGGCCAACATTTTTACCTTCCTGCCATATTTTTAGTGATAAAAACTGTAGTCAGACTACATGTTAGTATAATCGTCAAGAAGAAAATGTATTGTTATCCAGTATTCCCTTTTTGGAAATTTTGTCGGCGCTGAAAAGGGCCGTTTAGTTCTTTGTTTGGTGGCGGCTCTTACCCTACACCCAACAACGGCAAACTAACATAAAATGTTATTTAATCTATTTCTTTTGAACAGTTCACACTTATATTCAAAATACCCGATCATACAAGTGATGCTAGCTCTTCTTTCAACGCATTTTGTTCATGATTCACATAGCAAATGTATGACATTGCTATGGCTGCAAATGTAATCAACAGTTGCCCACAAATATCATTTCTCAAGCTTATCTCAAATTTATGACTGAAACAAATAGTGCATGAAGCAGCTGCAATAATTGTTGTTGTTGGCCCCTGTGATACTGATGATGTCAGCAACAGATTCCCATTAATGTGTGCAAGAACCATTGACAACCGATGCACTTCCAATGTGTATGTTGCTCAAAGTTCACATGTTTGACAGCAAATCCATGCCTACTTTTGAGAAATGTATCTGTAATTTCTTGTCCTTCTTTATGCAGTGCATCTAACTTTTCTATTTCCAAACCAAACAAAATACTGTTATACACGAAAATTCTTGTTTCTTTTCTAACTTTCTTCCACCATCTTCTTAATTGGCCACATAAAATTTACGTAAACTGGTTTCTATGTCAAAATCACAATTAAAAGATGCTTCAAACACCAATATGCAACATTCCTGCCCAATTGAATTTTCCCAGATGAGGATCATCTCAATATTTCTAAACCATTTGCAGTTATTAACAGCTAAACCATTATAAGTGTATTGCTTGATGAGAAGCTCTCTTATAATTAACTTAAGATGGACGCTGTTGTCAACTTGAAACTCTACATAATAACTAAATAAACAGAATGCTTGGGACATCAAGAGATTTAAAGTTGACATTTCAGATTTTAGACTCATGAACTGACATGATAGCATTGTTTTGTGGCAATCTTTAGAATCTGGTGAAAGTATAAAAACCAAATACATTCTTTCGGCAATCGAGTTTCGAGAAACAGTAAAGTTCAGAATGTATCTCTGGTTAACTCAGTAACTTTGCCCAACGATACCGTGATGTAAGCATATTAACTGAATGTTGTACAAAATCCTCCGAGTTGCCTCGATTATTCTTAGTGTTAGATATGAATTTCAAGAAATTCAGTATCTCATGAACTGACTTTGATTATCTTGATTAATGTGGAAATTGATTACTTCAGAGTTGAACACAACTTAAAACTGGTAGAGACTACTTTATTTGGAATTGCTGATTATATTTTATATATCATAAACTTTTATGTGAGTTTCACAAGAGTACTGAAAAGGTATTGATATCCTAACATTGTGTTTGACTTTGTTGTCAAATTGTGAGTTGAGACCGGGTCTGGAATGTAATTGTTAGTGTCTCAATAAACAGTATCAGGTATTTAGAGTTTATTAGTGAGAATATTGGCACATTGTGACTGTATGGTTGATTTCACAGTTTGCTTTTACCTAAAGAAAATTAAGTCAATACTGGCTCTTTATACCAGGCCTTTCAATATTCAGCAAGTCATTAGATGACCATCCAAGGGGCTCTATTTTATCTATCCTTTGGAGCAAACAGGTGTAAAATTATACAAAGACATAACAGGAAATACTTGTGTGTTCCCTTAACAGCTTGAACATGTTATTAACACTTTCACTGCGTAATTAATTTTTATACCTGCATTCCTGTGCGTAGTTTTCTATTGATATATGGCCTTATAAATATTGATTTACATGCATGAGCTGTATCTTTGTAACTATACGAGTATTCGGGACAATTTTTTCAGTGAGTATTGCAATATGACAGAGCATCATAAAAATGAACAAAAAGTCACGTGACTCATCTGGAAGGTCACGTGATAGTGGCGGCCATATTGGATTTTAGAAAAAAATTCAAAAAATGTTGCATTTTTTTGTTATTTCAATATATAAATGTATTTTTTGTCAGCGTAACACTTATAAAATTACTACTTACATTATATTAACTCAAATTAAGCAGGGGGAACACATACTCTAAAACATATTCAACATAAATGAGGTAAATATGCATATTTATTACAAGTTCATCTTCGAACAACACTGCAGGTATCATCTGACATTCAAAAGAGAGATATATTATATATATGTTTATATACTTGTAGCTAGTCCGATGTGTAATTGTCACTGATAGATTGATGTCGTACAACATCCACGGGATACCCCATCAACATTTATGACGTTGGTCACCGACCCGTTGTAGCACTTTTCTCTCAGCATGCTCAGCTGGCCTACCTTTCTGTCTTGCTCGCAATCTCTGTCTTTGCTCAACTGGTTCGGGAACATATTCAAGTTCGGTATTAGAGTTGTAATTTGAAATTTGACTTCCGCTATCTCCGTCGAGTTCAGTTTCTCGACCAGTGACAATTCCACTATCACTGTCTGGGAAAACATGCTCAAGGGCTTAGTCAGTGTTAAACTGTGCCCGCGTCGCCATTTTTAAATACCCCCTGACAGAAAAATAACAACTGATCACACGATCCTTACAAATTACGGCGGAGAAATGACCGAGTATGGCGGCATTTGTTTACAAATTTTGCGCGCACGCTCATTTAGGTTTGACCTCTACCTCGTACGCTACACTAGGCTTGAGGAAATAGTCAACAAACATGATGTAGATCAGACAAAGCCAACGTATATCGAACGCATATAAATGCGTACGTTCTTGGCGCGTTTACGCGCCTCCTGCAGTCTGGCCGTTGGCGCAGAATGCGCCCTCCCGCTGTGAAAGTGTTAAACAACAATTTAGAATGAAATTTTATTTCTATTTATGTCAGGTTTCTTCATGTTATTTTAAAATTTAATAAATGCATTGAATGATGTTGAATACTTGTGAATTACCTAAAAAAATTGCATGTTTTCAATTGATTCAATGGAAATATTTTCTTGTTTTTAGAAGGCTCCAAGTTCATGCAACTATATCTGTTAACAAAGCATGCAGCGAATTATATATAGATTCTCACATTGGAGAGTATAAATGCTTCTAAATTACAGCTATATCATGAGTTATATAGTCCAATAGTGCCCTAAATCCAACCATGCATTTCATTAAGTATTATCACATGCATAAGTCGGTCATTCCATTTCACTACAGCCTGTATCTATGACATTAAATTTAGTGTGTTGGAACATTGTTGAGTTGATATTCGATGTACCTGTCAATGTAAACAAAGAACATGAAGTCAGTATTTCTCCCATGATTGAAATTTGTGTCCTGATGTAAAATTTGGTAAAAATTGATGTCTGACAAATTACATCCACTTGGCAAATTTGCAGATTCCTTAAGTTTTAGTTTTGTTGCCAAATGAGGTTCATATTAGCATACATAGACTCAATTGTCTGAATTGCTAATTTTCGCATGAGCTAGTATTTGCATGCCGTAGACCATATACACAAACTGTATAGTTTCCTCTACAACAACAGGGATCAAAACGCACGCTGAGACGTAAAAAGTCAGATTGTAAAATCAGTATTTCCATGGACTGTGGGAATAATCATCAAAACAATGAAAACACACAAGTGTAACGTCTGTATAGTAGGAAGGGATAACGCAAATAATTTTCATAAACACCAACTCAAAGTCAGTTGAATTAGTGTTGAGCCAGTAAGTGTCTAATGCTGTCTTTGTAATTCATCTAAAAACCTTGTGGAAGATATAAATGTGTAGACCAAGTGATCATTCAGTATTTGCCTCTTACGTAAATGGGAATGCTGTTCCTCTCAATTGACCAAAGAAAAGAAAGGATTGGCAATTAGCTGACAGGGTAATGGTATTATTCCAAAAGTAGTTCAATGGTTTCAATGCAAATTCATTTAGGACTGTTTGTTTTGAGGGAAAAAATGAATTTCGAGCGTAAAGAAGTACTAAGCAAAGAATAAAGACAAAAATACCAGATTAGGGAAAAATTACATCTCATTATTGGTGTAGATCAGTGCAATATGGTAGCAGACTATGCTGTGCCATACCAGGCAGTCTGTGACACAGTAATGATATTATTACAAAAAAGTTCTAGAGTTTAAAACCAGAATCCAGAATCATTTAGGATGTTTTGTTTGGTGAGAAAAAAAATTATGTTAGGCTTGGAGAAATATAAAGAATAAAGAAAAATTACCCACTTAGGGAAAATTACATCTATGCACCATAGCAGGCAGTGTGTGATACCGATGGCTGCATGAAGTCAAGTGATGCAAGTGAAGTTCAATATGTGCATTTTTGTAAACATAAATAATAAATAATAAACAAACAGTGGTATTTTTATAAATACGATTGTTTCCCTTAAATCGGTTTTACAGAGGCACAAATAAGGAGATTTTAAGACAATTTACAAAGTAGATATTAATGGTTTAAATGAGAGGTAGTGAAAGAGCAGTATGATTTTATTCCCAAACTATTGTCTTGTGATTGTTTGTTGCTTTGTTAAATTTGTTTGTTGCTTTGTTTGTTTGTCTGTCTTAGAATATATATTATGTAGAATATCACTTAAAATTACAGGAAAATGATCTTTCTACATGACTTTGGAATCTGATTTCTACCACATGTGATTGTTCTTTTGTAATGCCATAAATTTGTCATTGAATATGCTGATGATCAATAATGTTGATTAAATGTTTCATGTGTGTGCTCACTAAGCAACAAGCTTAAATCTTATGACACAAGTAAAATCAGAGGGCATTCTTTACCAATAAAACTTAGTTAGTTGAATACGCAATGCATAACATAGGAAGTTCAAAGAATAGGTTAAGTTTAGATGCATAAATTCCAGTTATTTTAGGTAAATGAAATGGTGTGTATGAACCTAATGAATACAATATTCACTTATTAGTACTTTTAATAACCAGCACCAATGTTTAATCAAATATGTGAAGTATAGATGACATGTAAGCAAAGGGTTTGCTCACTGATTTTGACTGGATAGAGATAGAGTTGCTCAAAAATTGGTCTGATTTAGAAAGAATACTGATGTGTGCAGATTTTGTCCTGGTAAAATAATGAGTTTCCCACATTAAAAGTATGTTGGGAGGTCAACAATTTGGAACATCCTACAGTCTGCATTTTGTAAAAAAAACTGGTGACTGGTATAGCCACTTGTATCATTAGTAAGACAGGTAATGAAATCGAAGCCTACAGCACATTGAATGTGAACAATTTTAATTTTAGCAAAATTCAGTCAAATTAAAATAAAATCTGCTATTTCTATCATTTATTTCAATTCACCAAAAATTATCCCTTCTCATTCCCTGTGTGTGCATGGAGGCACAAACAGCTTTGAAAACAATGGTCATTGAGAGGGTTGCTTAGTCTGATAATTTAAAAATGTTCACAATAAAATTGCTGACTTTATTTCATTTGAAATTTTATTCAAACCATTTGACTTTCCCTAATTTGAGTAAATATATTATCGTTGTCGTTCTCACATGCAATAACAGTGGGTTTATTGAGTAGGAGATGGAATAATTTGTTAAGTGACCCTGTTAACATCAGAAATTGAACAATTGCCTATGGGGACATTTGGCAAATAATAAAGAAATACCGGTATGTTTAAGCATGGCAAATGTAAGTAGGGGAATTGGACGTAAACCCTGGTACACTTAGATTTGTAAGTGAATGTTGAGAGTTTAACAAACATTGCAGTGTGAACTGTATCACGTACAGCTAAACTCATCATTTTAAAACACTCACATTTAGAGAAAGGCGATACTTTTGGAAGTATTTTCTCGGAATTGTAAATGAATGCCTAAAATATTCTCAAAAAAAAAAAAACACTGCTTATTTTCTCCAACATTTTTCCAATTTTTATTCCCATAAAAACAGACAAATGAGTGCCTTTTGTTGTACTGAAAATGTGAGTCAAAACATATTTTGTCACTATTTTCAAATATCAATATAAAAAGTTGGCTGAACTACCAGGAGTACTTTTCTAGAGTTCAACAAAAATGCCAAATAATATTTTCAAGAATGTAACATTGCCTATTTTGCATATTTGATAATTTAATAAAAACCATTCAAACTACTTTTGTTTGCTTCTGATAATATTATTTAGAAAGCAAAGTCCTATCTAACATTGATAATGAATAATGTTTGTGGAAAGATTTCAATAACCATGGCTGACCTTAATTTTCTGAGCATTCGAATGACGACAGATTATGAACATTCTGTGTAGAACAGTAAACATACTGTCATCTTTCCACCTACCACTATGATAAAACAGCAGTGAAATGGTTCAATCCGATAATGGTTTGTTCAAAAGTTAAATGTTTGACACTAGCAAAGTGCATAGCAATCCAAATTAAAGTAACACTTATATAAGGAAGATGAAGTATCCTTGACACAAAATATCTTTTAAGATACCAGTTCAATAAAATAAACTTGTTTGCCGTCTTTAGCCATCATAATGTATCTTTGCTATCTCTCTTGATGCATCAAGTAGGCTATTTTTTCTGGCCAAAGGGAAATGAGTTGCTTCGTATCTTTGTTTTGTTTTCAAATTATTTTTTTCAACAGATACAAATGTTCTTATAAAAAAGATAATCACAATGTGAGAGCATATCATTCATTCCACAAGAGGATTGTGCCTACTCAAGTTACATCATTTCCTCATACATTTGATATTCACCTGCTATGGCACGTGGTCACTTACAGCAAAAGTTTCCGAACTTATTGTACGCTGATGTGTACTGTGTTGTGGTAATGAGCTTCAGAAATGCAGTCAGTCAGAAAACTGACATTGAATGAAAAACCCTTTGCAATGTTTCGTTGTTACGAAAAATAATTTATGTTACATGATTTTTAGTTTTCCTGTAGGAGACAACATTCACAAACTGATGTTTGTATATGTCAGCACAGCTGCCACACATCATACTATGGGAGTAGTAAATTAGTAAATAAATCAAAGCCACTGAATGAATGCCCTAAGAAAATATATTGTTGAGTCTATCACACCGATCTGTAGATATTTGGAAATATTTTGAATGGGTTATTACTGTAATCGGATTGGAATACATTATAATGCACCTGTTCTATTTGTGACCATTGGGAATAATTTTGTTTTTTGTCACTCGGAAAAATGAAATCTGTGGTCGCAGTATACTGCCAGTGTGCATAAATATGTAATTATGTTGTGTTCTTTCACTCGTTGGAGCTAGTACTTGATTTACGTCCTTGTATCTATATTTGATGCACATGACTTAATTCCATTATAGACAAGGGTGTACGATTATGATGGTCTTTGATTCAGTGTGTTGTGACATATGCTAACACACTCACAACACAGAATCTGAAAGAAGGAAGTTCATTCATGTACTCTTTCTATCTATACTGTGTATTTAAAGTGTTTATTGCACCACACACTATGTACTGCAAAGGCTCATCTAACCTTCCCCAGTGCTCGCAATCACTGTAAACATGACAAACACTTCAAAGATATTTGAGTCTTTAAGTTCTCAAGGAAGAACTATAATTTGGTTGACTTTGAAGTGAAGGCCTTTGAAGTAGGGAGGCCAACTGAAATTTTGAAATGTTCAATCTGCATTTTAATTAATGTAGTTTTTTAGATTTCAATGAGAGAAGCTAAACATTTTTTTAATTTTCGAAAT
>LD349251.1:0-12090 GCA_001465055.1 Ptychodera flava | reverse complement strand
TTCAAAAATGCGTTTCAAAATCAGCGATGTAAATATTAGGTGCTGCCATGTTTCAGATCGCCGTTCCCTGTACCGTTTCTAGCTCAATTTTGCAGTTTATTCAAAAAGGAAGTAGTTCATATAAAGAAATAAAAAACATATGAGAGAATAGCTGCATTTTTAATTTTTAGCCTCATGTATTTTTTTCCACAATTTTCTTTCCCGTTATCGATGTTTTTCAATTTTGAACATGACTAAGTCACTGGTGATTGAGTGTCAATTCAGCATGTCCTGGGCGACCTGCTGGCCTCCCTATTTGAAGACATTTCTCATTTTAAAAACATGTGTTATTCATCTCTACAAAGATAAATAGTGCTTACCTGTTAGCAAAGGGTCACAATCAAACTGTTTAAGAAGACACTGCCATGGCATGTTCAATCTACTTCCAGTGTCACAATCACAGGGAAATTAATGACAAAGTGGTGCCGCATCATGACAGTTATATGTGATGTCATCTATGTCAGAATCACAGTGAATCAAACAAGTATTTTACATGCATCACTTTTTGTTGTTAAATAAAATAATAAACTAGTTATTCATTTATTGTAAGATTGGATTTTATGAAATATAGTATGGGCAAGAGACATAGAATTAATAACAAATTATAGCAGTAAGGAAACACATTTTGAAGACAATGAAACTAACATGATACTCAATAAAATCAAAACAATCAAAAGTTAGCATACCAATTGGAAAGCCTTTTGTTTACAGCATTTGTTCTTAAGAAATTTAATCTATAGATTTGAAAGATGATGATATTTCAGACAGATCCCAGTTTACGAACAAAAGAAACATTTTAGGGTAAAATTTACCATCCTAAGTACATTGTGTGTTCCACAATCGCGTCTGAAAATGGAAGATATTTCAGACAACAGGATAAAAGGTTATTAACAACAAGGTGAATGTTAGGCTCAAAGGAAAATATAAAGAAAAAAATAAAGAAAAATCAAAAAGTACCTAATAAGGGAAAAATTACAGCCACATCAGTGCAACACTGTAGCTGACTATGCTGTGCTGTATAGCAGGCAGTGTGTGATACTGGTGGCTGCATGAAGTCAAGTGTATTTCTGTACATGTAATTAATGATTAATAACCAAACAAACACTGGCATTTGTAAAAATAAAATTGTTTCACTTAAACTGTTTACTTAAGCTCAAATAGGCTCAAATAGCAATGATGTCTTAAAACAATTTACCAAGTTCATATTAATAGTTTGAAGAAAGGAAGTGAACCAGCAATATGATTTATTTCCTAACCATTGTCCTTTGATTGTTTATTGCTTTGTCTGTCTGTCTTAGAACATAAAATATCACTTCAAATTGCTGAAAAATAATCTATCTGCATTACTTTTGAATCTGATTGCTGCCAGATATGATTGTTCTGTTGTTATGAAACACATTTGTCAGGGGGATATGTTGTAAATGATCAATTATTTGCAATAAAGGTGCATGTGTATGCATACTAAGCAACAATCTTAAATCCTATGACACAAGCAAAATCAGAGGGCATTATACATGTATACCACTTAAACTATAGCAGGGAACAAATTTGTCAGGGGAATATGTTGTAAATTATCAATTATTTGCAATAAAGGTACATGTGTATGCATACTAAGCAACAATCTTAAATCCTATGACACAAGCAAAATCAGAGGGCATTATATACCACTTAAACTTACTTTGTTGAATACGCAATGTATAGCAGGGAAAGTTCAAAGGTATTAAGAATAGGTCAAGTTTAGATGCATAAATTCCAGTTATTTTAGGTAAATGAAAATGCTTGTATGAGCGTAATGAAAATAATATTCACATATTAATGCTTTTAATAACCAGCTCCAATGTTGAGTCAAATATGTGAACTATAGATGGTATTGTAAGCAAAGGGTTTGTTCACTCATTTTGATTGAATACAGCAGGAGTTGCTCTAATATGTGTCTGATTTAGGAAGAAAACTAAAGAATGCAAATTTGTCAAAGTAAAACAATGAGTTTCCCACATTAAATGTATGTGGCAAGGTCAACAATTAGGAACATCCTACAGTTTGCATTTTGTAAACAAACCTGCTGACTGCTATAGCCACTTGTATCACTAGTAAGGCAGGCACTGACATCAAAGTGTACAGTACATTGACTGGTAATCATTTAAATGTTACCAAAATGCAGTCACATTAAAAAATCTACAATCTGCTGTTTCTATCTCTTATTTCAATTCAGAGAAATCATCGCCTTCCCTGTGTGTGGCAAAATAGCTTTTGCAACGTTGGTCATTGAGACAGTTGCTTAGTCTGATTATTTAAAAATATTCACAGTAAAATAGCTGACAATGTTTGATTTGAAACTTTGCTCAAACTATTTGACTTTTCTGTAATTAGAGTAAATAATATTAACGTTGTCCTTTTAAAATGCAATAACAATGTGTTTATTGAGTAGGAGATTGAATACTTTGTCAAGTGACTTTGTTAACATCAGAAATTGAACAATTGCCTAAGGGAACATTTGGTTATAAACAAATATGTTTAAGCATGGCAAATGTGTGTAAGAGTACATTTACATGTAGACTTGTAAATGAATGTTCAGGGATTAACAGAAATTGCAGCATGAACTGTATCACGTGCATCTAAACTCATCGTTTTAAAACACTCAAATTTAGAGAAGGCAATGCCTTTAGGAGTGTTTTCTTGGCATTGTATATCAAAGCCTAAATACTCTCAAAAACAACTGCTCATTTTCTCCTAATTTTTATAATTTTCATTTCCATACAAACAGACAGACAGACTAATGAGTGCCTTTTGTTGTACGAAAAGAGGAGACAATTAAAATACATTTTGTCACTATTTTCAAATATCAAAGTAGAAAGCTGGCTGAACTATGGGGAGTGCTTTCCTAGAGTTCAACAAAAATGCCAAATAATATTTTCAAAAATGTAACGATGCCTAATAAGGCTTATTTGATAATATACCCCTTTGAGCGCCAAAGTCAATTTCTGTCACCTTGATTAAATATAACCAATGATTTTTTGTTCAGATTTTGATCCAAAACTGTAACCAATGAAAAAGGAGGTCCATTTGGTCTAATATTATAAAAAAATACAGAAAAAATCACAAAAAGTGGTAAAATGTTGCACTAAAATTGTTTGGTGGGAAAAAAGTACAGCTTTCAAAGGGTTAATAAAAACCTTTCGAAGTACTTTTGTTTGGTTCTGATAATATTATTCAGAAAGTCCCATCTAACATTGGTGATGAACAATGTTGATGGAAACGTTAAAATAACCATGACTGAACTTCATTTTCTAATCATTCAAATGACGACAGATTATCAACATTCTGTGTAGAACAGTAAACATACTGTCATCTTCCAACCCACCACTATGATAAAACAACAGTGAAATGGTTCAATCTGATAATGGTTTGCTCAAAAGTAAATGTTTGATACTAGCAAAGTGCATAGCAATCCAAACTAAAGTAACACCCATACAAGGAAGATAAAGTATCCTTAACACAAAATATCTTTTAAGATACCAGTTCAGCAAAATAAACTTGTTACCCGTCTTGATCCATCATAATTTTTTTTTTTGCTATAGATCTCCCTTAATTCATCAAGAAAATATTTGTAGGCTATTTTTTTCTCACCAAAAGGGGAATGAGTTGCTTTGTATCTTTGTTTATTTTTACAATAATTTTTTTTTCAATAGATTGAAATGTTCTTGAATAGGAAATAATCACAATGTGACGTCAAATCATACATTGCGCAAGGGTATTGTGCCTACTCAAGTAACATTACATTTTACAATGAGTTCAAAAAAGACTAGTTCCTATATAATCATATGCTACATAATTTCATTTGTGAGAATTTTTGTCTATTAGATCTACCAATAATACTAGTGATCTTTTAAATAGATACAGATTATTTATATTGTTGATGGCTTCTGAATTTATTACCATAACTATTGATACAAATACCTGTACTTCATTGTTTTCATATTTCACTCTTCAGGAGGAGGCCACTGCCCTGCACGTGGCTGCCCAATTTGGCCATAAAGATGTTGCAGAGATTCTCATTGGTGCTAACGCAAACATAGCAGCTCTCACAAAGGTAAGTGTAACTATCTCCTTCAGTTGAAAGACATAATTGTGCACTTCACTAATCAATGTTTGCCTATTTGTTTTCATGCTGACCTTTAGGATGTATTTTTTCAGATACGCAGTAAACAACTGGGATAACGTTACCTAGGGTCTCAAATAGGGTATGATTTACTATATTCAAATAATTAAAGGAACACATGAACTATCACAAAGATTTTTCATTTTTCGATTATTTTTTAGGATAAATTATGGCCTTCTCAGAATCAAAGAATGTGCAGTAGAGGGAACCAGACAGTTGTCATTTATATTGTCTGTTTTAAAGAAACCAATATATTTTCAGATAAGCTGAATGATCATTGGTAAAGTTATGTCAAAGAATTGCACATGAAGAAGATTCGTTACATTCAACAGAAATGGCATAATATTGCAGTTATTTAGTGTAAATGGAAAATGTCTTCAAATATCACTGGTTAAGCATTCGGAATATGAGTTGCTGTGTCAATCTGCATCGTAATGCTCAATTTATGCATGGACTCACAAGTTGTTCCTGGTCTTGATTCTTATTTTACCAATTTGCCCAGGCATACAACTGTATGTCAGTTTGTTATGTGGTCTTATATGGTCATTTTGTGATCTAATATGGTCATTTTTCGGTATGTAATTTGGTTTTAATTTGTCTGTCAAGAGCAACATGCTGTGATATTCTTACTTGCAGCTGATCTTAAGTATAGGATAAAGCCCTCGTACGACGGCTCTTCTTGTATATAAAGTCCAACCCAACGATAAAATGTCGAGGCCGCAGGCCCAGACATTTTATCGTAGGGTTGGACTTTATATACCAGAAGAGCCCTCGTACTCAGGCTTTATCTGACTTTAAAAACTATCGCCCCTAACTGATATATTTTCGTTTTCAATGTGTTTACATCAACCATCCCCTTTGTCAATGTAACATGTTTATGATATGAATTAAAACTTTTATTTGTGAAATAGCCTTCCAATGTAAAGGAACATCCTATAAATGCCCTAGGGCATATTAGTTTGTATTTGTACCATCGCAGATTTTGTGTTGCAGCTGGTTTCCGTTGTGTTACCAAATTTGAATATAAGGGAAAAAATGTACCAGATGTCTACAGAATATGACATGTTCACTTTTGATTGGACAGTACTTTACTACGGCGCTGTCATTCGTTTCTGGAATTTGGTGACCAAGGCTTTACGAGTAAATAAAACACCCTGAATTGAACACTCTGATTGGTCAATCAACAGTAGATAGTTTTTAAGGGAAAATATAGTACAGTTGGCTGCTGTGCATTTATTAAGATGAAATGACAGATTTATATATTCTTTTAGATCTTATCTGAGATGAACTTGTAAAAGTGTTTACCATTGTTCACTTATACTATACACTTAGCATTATATTGACACCAACACAGTATACCGGTATTTCATTGAGTGCTACTAAAAATTCTAACATCAGTAGTTGTACTGTAAGTAAAATAAAAAATATTGCTATAAAAGAAAACACAAAGTATTTCACAATGTGCCATATTTCAGAATGGTATCTATAAGTAAGATCATTAAAGGAACCAAACCTGAAAATTTCAAATATTAGCCAGCGACAACTGAACATATTTTCCGCAAAAAAGATGACAGACAGTATAATATAACAGAATAATGCTAGCTTTATACAACTTATGAAATTGTTATTTTAAACAGTATCTCTAGGGAACTAAAAATTTTAAATTATTCTCAGACTGGCAATTGGTTCTTCGGGAACAACATTTTTTACCAAAAACGATGAAAAATTTGACAACATAAATAAATGCTAGCATTGTTGTGAGATCTTGCAAACTCAATGATCCAACAATAACTATACAACAAATATTGCTGCATCCCAGCAACATGATTGCCTTTTGTGTAGTTTACAAAAATGATTATCTTTAAAAGAACCCTTACAATTTTTCTGTCTCTTATTTTCTGTACATTTTACAACTAAATGAGGTTGTAGAGAAATATGCCATAGAGTTTGAAATGTGCAAATTGTGAATTTCTGGTACTTCACATGTAAACATTCAAAGGAAAATAGTGCCAGTGAACTAATGACAATCTTTTAGCTAACCAATATTACACTGGGTGTAAAATAGAATTCAAAGTTCTTGTAAACCATAAAAGATAACTTTTAGCATGTTTGATATAAAGTATTGTAACAGCGAGCTTAATAGAAAACAGGCCTGTATCTCAGTGTGTATTAAAACTACAAATATTGTCATACTTATGTGTACATATCAGGTTGCCATATTGAAATATACAAATAAAGAGTAGTAATAAGCTAAGTAATAAGCTGTATTTTCTTAGAGTTTCTTTAAAATAGTTCATTGCTAGTTAGTGTTTGAATGATTTTCGTATAATTTCTGTGGAAACATTCAAAGAAAAAGAGTGCCAGTTAACTAATGTCAATATTCTAATTGACCAATATTACACATGGATTTCAAAGTTCTTGTAGACCATAAACAATAACTTTTAGCATGTTTGATGTAAAGTATTGTAGAGATTGGTACAAAACAGGCCATACTGTATCTCAGTGTGTATTAAAAGTAAAAATATTGTCATAGCTGTATAGACATGTCAGGTTACCATATTGAAATATGTAAATAAAATAGAAGCAAAGTAATAAGCCATATTTTCTTGGAGTTTCTTGAAAAACTCATTGCTTGTTAATGTTTGAGAGATTTTCATATAATTTCTGAAGAATCATTCAGAGAACCTTTTCAATTGCAAAGCAATTGGCAAAGGCTTCCCAAGGAATAGAATTTGAACTAAAACAAACAGTTATTCCCTAAAGATCACAGTTTTGCTCTAATCTACTCTGCTCACTATGTAAACTTTCTTTTGGACTTCCTTACAATATTTCTTTTGAAGTTTATGTGAATGGTTTTATGAATAATTGTGTGCATGGTTCAGTGCATCTTCTATTACAATGTGCTACAGCTCAGGCACCACATATTACAAATTGCTACAAAATTATGTATGTTCGGTAGTTTACTTATTGAATTTTTCATAGCTGTACCATACGTCTGTAAGTTTACATTTTTTAGTATCGGTTCAGAGACAATGAAGCATCCAGTCTTCAGACTGAGGGTGCAAGGCATGTGTGTGTATTATCATTTATTGGATATTCAAAATTCTCTGTCATGGCAACATGACTGATTTGCCTTTGGAATCATTCGAAATTGTTCAAATTTATCATGTACAGTAATGGCTACATGCAGCATGTGATATGTCAACAACCGACTTACACATCACCTGTTCTGATTACCCAATGATCAGTTCATTACTGTAATTGCACAGTTTCTTCCTGTTTCAAAATCTGCACGAAGTCATTTGATGACCAATCAATGGATGACATGATTTGACCTTTTTGTATTAGCCAATCATTGACTTTCTCATGCAGTTATATGATTGGTACTTGTTTTATACGGTAATTTTGCTGCTTCAAGTGAACAAATATGGCCAGTACTGTTTCCAAAATTGCTTCTCCAGACATCTTAAGTAAGGCAGGCACTGACACTGAAGTTTACATTAAATACATTTTTGTCTAATGATTTGTTTGATATTGACCCACATTTCAAAAAGCCCTATACGCGAAACTTAAATTCAAAATTTTTATGTCACAGCTCAATCTGATGTTGAATGCCCCCAAAAGTTTAAATTGGAGAAAACCCTCTCAATGTATACAAGTGTACACATAAACTTGATTAACTAAGATGATGCTATAAATTTGAATAGCTGTAATGATTAAGGGTAGTTTGTGTGACTTGTAAATATCAACTTTATTTTGAATCTGCCATGGTGTCGTTGAGAGTTACAATCCTTGTGTTATTGAACTTTTGAAGAGAAGTAAACAGTAGTAAATAACAGTCTACTAAGAATACTTGAAAGTGCAGGTGACATCAATTTGCTTCTGTAATGTCTGCAGAGTAAAAAAATACAAATGCGCTGGTGTGCACTGGCACTTGGCACTTGTTAATATAGTACAATATTTTAAACCAAGGAAATTGAAGCACAATTACATGGAAATTTTTATGGATAATTCCCTATTGATCTTGAATAGTTCTATCTTTATTCTAATGGTGTAAAGTAACACTGCATGAAAACCCAGTGATACTTACTGTATTTGCATGGACATTAAATAAATTTTGTATAATGATTTGTATGTTAGCTGAAGAGTGCATATACAGATGAATACAGTCAATAATCCATTGCTTGTATCCAGCAAGCCTGTATTCGTGTGGATTCATGTGAATTCACGTGTATTATTGTATAATACAGTCAACTCATTAGTGTGAATTTATCTGTATTATTGCATTTTCATGCAGTGTAAGATACATGGGAGATACAGGCATTTTTGTGAATTCACAGTGGTATTGTAGTTTTGTAACACACAGATCTTGTTTACCATCATATGGTGCACATTTAACATTCATGCCTGACTGCATGATAAATCAGTTATTCCCTAGTGTAACATTTTTCTTATATAGAATAGTAGTATTTTCTTCATTGGACATCTGCCTTGCTGATTCATGAGGGCAAAATGGCCTCTATTTTGTTCACTCAACATGTGACAATTTTTTGCCACACATACCGGTACGCTGAATGCACATAAAGAGAGCCAAATCAAGCTTCCGCGTAATGTTGAAAACTTCGCCGAATTTCCTAGCCGCACAGCTAAGTATTCAGGAAAGAGATGCAGATTCCATTGCCTCATATGTTCCTCTGTCCATTATGATATTTTGGCAATAATTTCATTAATGAATTCTTAAAATTCCGAAGCAAAAATACTCTATGCAAAAATAGGTGAAAACACGGCCAACAGCACAAACAATCGTAAACTCGTCATTTCATAAAAATAAGAGGGAAATTTAAAAAACTAAAACCATAGAGTTTTAGTTAACCTTCATGAGATGCTTAATCTCAAATATTGTGAGAAGTAACAGCGAAATAAAAAATTTGATCCGGCGGGTTTTTTCAGATGTATTTTTCATGTTACGATGTGCCAAATAAGCTTGATTCCCACAGAAAACAATGGCGTTTATGCGCGTCTGATCGACCGAACAGATTGCACATTCTCGCCGGTTCATTTTTTCAAATCGGAACCAATGATGATGAAAATTGGCACGGTGATCCTTTGACCTATAAGCAAAAATCGTATTGTTTTAGATTTTGGAATTTCTTCGTAAAATTTGTTTTATTGCTTATTCTGATCACTGAAATATACTGTTGCCGTCAATAATATGGCGATCTGATGGCGTTTACATGTGCAGAACAAGGGTCTGAAATTGACGCAAATTAATCAGCAAGTGTCTCCTAAATTGTACACACCAAATGCCTGTCAAGTTGTCTTTTATACAAAATTTGGGTGAATATGAATCATGAACATCGCAGTAAATTGGTAAAAATAACACGAAACGGAGGCGAACTGGTGTAGAGTCTCCACTGTGAACGTGTAGTGAATGTTATCGATCGATATTCTTTTGTTGGAAATTGATACAATGTTTTTGGTGCATACCCGCGGATCGCATGGGTCCAAAGTTGTCCAAAGAGCGCCAAAATACGCTGAGACATAAAAGTATCACCAATACTAAACAATCTGTCTTCCATTCAATTTGAGTGGAAGAAAACAACAGATACGTTGATTTTATGGTACATAAGTCAATATATACGGGCTGTCATGGAAAAATCGATGACATAACCTGAAAATACGAGCGACAGGCGAGCAGATTTTGATCGATATTTTATTGAAATGAAATTGATACAATGTTTGCTGTCGTCACTAGCAACCAGCCCTAAGCGTTGTCCTGCTGGGGGCGCTGTACTGAACAATGTAGGGCCTTTTTTGCCCATAGTGATTCAGGAGTCAGAAATGAATACAAGTCTTGGGCCTTATGGTCAGTATAACACTGTTGCAACCTATTAGGGTGAGACTCTGGCAGCTTTTTACTTTCTTTTTCTTTTCAGAGATATTTAATGCTATAAAAGATTGTTGTTTAAAAAAATGAAATTTTGATCATGAATCATTATACATATACATAATAATCTATACTAAAAGTTAAGTGAAATTGCTCAGCCATGTGAATATGTTTGAAAACTTGAATCATGGCTGTCTGATCACTGTCGGATTTGTTCTCTGTATGACTTACTTCAAGAAAGATTGACTTTAAACACATACTTTTCCGGATTTTATACAATGCATCGATACCAATAAAGTGCCAGAATAGTAGACTGTAATGAGGAAAACCAATATCATGGTAATACTCAGACAATTAAGTCTGATCCATTGAAGAGTGATTGTTAATAATAAGTAAGCAAGAAAAATATTTGACACTTAGCACATATATGTGAAAGTATTTTCATTGATAAATTGTGTGATATAAAGTATTTAAATGATAAAATTACATGCCTAGCTCATTGAAATAAAGATCAAGAAAATACATACCCTGATCCATTTGTAGGAATACAGAATGTCAATTAACAGACAGTCTTGGTTACAAGATAATATATCATATAAAACACATGAGAAATGAAAAGATTCACTAGATGATGCTACCAATGCTTAATTACATTTAATTGTGCATTGGGCACTCCTGCATTGATAGCGCGTTGATTAGCACTTTCACACAATGCATCTTGTTGTAGCAGTAATGTTGTGCACATAGTTAAAGGTACATGTTCAATATGCTGCTAAGGTGTTTTGGTAAAGTGATCTTACTGAATTTTTCATAGCTGTACCATACATCTGTGAGGTTGCATTATGTTAGTTTATGTTCAGAGACAATTAGTATGCAGTTTTCAGACTCATAAGGTACAAGAGGGGCATCATGTGTGTATCACTCAGTTGATATTGGAAATACTCTGTCATGGCAAGATGCCGTTGGAATCACTCAGTATTTGTAATATCATGATTGCAGAAATTGGATATGTACAATAATATATAGCAAGCAATATGACAACTGCTGACTCCAACATGGCCTGTTCTCAACTATTATTACCAGCAAATTATGCCTGTGTGGGAACTATTCCGCGAAGGGGATGTCCTATCTGAAAGCACTTTCAGTCAGTTGTCATCAATTGACGACAGAGAACATTGTATCAATTTATTTTCATTAGAATATCAATCGAAATCTGCACGCACGTGTTGCTCGGGTGTTCAGGTCACATCGAGAATATTTTCACGAGAACCCCTACATTGACATATGCCAATAACGTCAACGTCTTAGTTGGTTTCTTGTACTGAAATTAAATCAACAACTTTATTAAATTTTTAGTGATACTTTCAGCATATTTTAGCGCACTTCTCAGCCCCGGGCTTTAGCCAAGTTTGGCGCCATTGTGAGCTTGGAACGACATGCGAGCATGCAAGATAACACTGTATCAATTTACGATAAAAGAATATCGATCGATAATGTTAACTACACGATTACATTCATGGAGACTCGCTGCACTGTGTTGGCCTCTGTTCTGTGATTTTTTCCTTTTTACTGCAATTTTCATCGTTCATATTCACCCAAATTTCGTATACATTAAAACAGGAGACAGGTATTTGGTCTGTACAACTTACAGGACGCTAACTGACTGAAATGCATCAATTTCAGACCCTTGTTCTGCATAAACACTGTCAGATGGCCATTTTATTCGGGGCAGGAGTATATTTCAGTGATTGGAATAAGTTCCATGCAACTAACGTAAGTTTTGTCACGAAATTCAAAAATTTAAAACCATAGAAATTTTGCATGCCAATCAAAGGATTGAGGATTTTGAACCGGCGAGAAGTGTGCAATGTATTCAGTACATTAGACGCCATTGTTTTCAATGGGAACTCGAGCTTATTCGCCACATCGTAAAATGAAAAATACATTCTGAAAAAAATACTTTGATTTAACTTTTTCATTTCGCCGTTATTTTTTACTATATTTG
>LD349248.1:287960-298324 GCA_001465055.1 Ptychodera flava | reverse complement strand
ATTGGCTTGTTTGACCTAGAAAATGGAGGAGATGAGCGGTGATAGACCCTCCGAAGAGAAGCATATCTCCATGCTGACACGTCTATGCCGTGTGTGTGGCACACAAGACCTTAAAAAGCCTGAAAATGTCAACGTATATGCCAATGAACTCATTAAGGTGTGACAGTGCCACCACAATGTTGATCACGTCCATCCAGGCCTTTCCTACACCCTCCTATGGCAGTACGTACGTACGCGTACGACAAATCTTCGGCATACGACCACAAATTACCTCTGAAAACTGCTTCACGCTGCATAATTCGATGACCCTCTGCTGGGAAGTAGTTATCCGACTGCTGCAGTCTTTCCGTTGAGGCTTTCCGTTTGTTCTCTATTGCCTTTATCAATGGGACAATGCAAAAAGTTTTGCCGTCGCTAGTCATTGTTTATGTATTGATTTTAAAATTCGCTGGATATTGCGGGGTCAAGTCAGGTCATAAGCCATGTGTGCATGAGCACCAAATTGGCCAAGCAGCCACGGCGAAAAGTTATACGGCCATAGGGCTCTAGGGGGAAATTTGTTTGTGTCGCCATGGCCAATCAGTTCTGTACACTAAACAGGGAAACGTAAAATACACTTTCAAATATACAAAACACACAACGCAAACAATGAAGATATGAATAATGTGTGGAGTTTCTTTCCTTGTTACATAGATAAATATTTAAGGGCCAATTCGTCAACTGCAACGACAAAATAGATTAATACATTTATGGTTGAAAAGTATTACATTTATGGGTGATTTTTTAGTTACGATTTATTACAATTGTGGTTGGTGTTTTTATTACATTTATGGTTCATTTTTGTCACATTTATGGGTGATATTACATTTATGAGGGCATTTTATTACAATTATGGTTGATGTTACATTTATGGATAGTATTACATTTACGGAGATTACATACCGATCAAACATTTAGATAACGTAAGTGGAACAGCAGATCTAGACACTAATGATTACATAATAAGGAAGCTTAAAAATAGATAGTCAACAAGTGATACCAAAGAGTTTACAACAGAAGACTCAGAACAAACAGCAGAGAAATATAAAACCTTATAACAGAAACTCACGACACAAAACATGTTAACGAGAACGTATACCTATATTTCAATCTAGTAAAAACAATATGAACACTACCTTGAACAAAATTAGACATCCTAACATCCCTGGTGAAGGAACAAACTTCAAGTGGGACAACATAGGAATACAGACAATTTATTGATTGTTCAACACAATTTATCCACTGAAGACGGATTTGCGGCGACTGATTTAGACAGAACGGCAAATATTTGAAAAAACGGCATTAAATGATCGGAGTGTTATGCAGTCTCCTCCACTCTGGAGTAGAGACTGCACTTACATTCAGATTACAGCTTTGTCTCGCCATACTCTTTCAAATATACAAAACACACTAAACACGAACAATTACGATATGAATAATGAGTGGAGTTGCTTTCCTTATTACATAGATAAATATTTAAGGGCTAATTCCTTAATTGCAACCAAAAAATATATTTATTACATTTGTGGTTGACAAGTATTTCATTTATTTGTGATTATCTTTTTACATTTAAGGTTACGATTTATTACAATTGTGGTTGGTGTTGTTATTACATTTATGGTTGATTTTTGTTACATTTATGGGTGATATTACATTTATGGGTGCATTTTAATACAATTATGGTTGATATACATTTGTGGAGATTATTACATTTATGGAGGTTACAGCTCCTGTGTGTGCGTCCTTCCAAGGAATGTCAAGTCGACCATGAGGAACATCATGACCTGCAGCCCCCTTCTATCAAAACATCAGTAGATTCAGGTGTCTGGCTTGCAAGTTGAGAATGAGTTGTGTAGAAAGATTCTGTTACTGTAGTCACCTGAAATCCAGTATCTGTAAGTGCCACACATGTACACCATTTACCTCTACTTCGGTTTCACTTAATGGTCCTTAAAACTGTCTCACCACTTCACTCTGTTGGCCAGAAGATGAATCATTCTTTTGAATGAGTGTGGGACTGCGATGACTTCCACCTGTGATGTCCCGCTTTCACAGGCTTTATCCTTTTAAAGACTTGTCTCCTTTCTTTGACTAATCAGGTGGTGGCTTAGAATGGCAGCCTCTTGCTTTATGTCCTGGATGACCACAGCGATGGCAGATATACTCTTTACTACTCTTCTTGACTGTCACTTTTCCTTCCAGTTCTAAGATTCTTTATTTTGCTCCTCTTGATTCATGGCAATTGTTTGTAACAATTTGGTTACCTCTGACAACTGCTGACTACCTTTGGATGCACTATCACCTGCCTTTTGTTTAACAGATGCACTATTATCCTTTGTTATATGAGGCTGTGCTTGCCGTTTTACCAAGTTTTTTAAAACTGATCCTTTCCTCTATCGAAATGAATCGAGTTCATTTCGCAGGTGACCAAATGTCATCTCACGTACTCTCATAGGTGCTAATCGCTGATATATCTCTTGATCACGCAGACCTTTCATCAACTGATGAGTAAGTTTGTAGTCTCTGTCTGGTAATGGTCTACCATTGTTGAGCTTACTTTCCTATTTCATGGGTATATCTTCTAGAGCATTTGCAAATGAGCGAGGAGATTCATCGAGGCGCTCTACTCGTTCAAAGAAATTTCCCATGGGAACTACTGACCATAAACCAAATGCTCGTTGTACTGTTTGTTCACCAGATGGTAAATTGAGGACCAACTTCCAAGCTTCACCATTTAAATGTCGGATAACCGTGGAATACTTGAAAGACTCTGGCATTGGCCCAGCTTCAAACAAGGACTGAATATCTATATGCCAATCCTCAACCAACACTTTGCCATCTGGACTACCACTGAAAATTGGAACACCACAAACTTGATGACAGGATGTGATTCTATTTTCAGGGTATGGCTGAGTCTGTGGTAATGATTGCTTCTGTTGATTGTATGAGCGCATCACCAATGCACCAGACTGTTAAGGAGGTTGTAAATGTGGAGGGCAGTAATTAATCTCCCTTTTGGCCTGGTTGTACACCTACTTTTTGTTGTTGACTGGCATACACATTTCCACATGTCATGTTATTTGTTATAGGCCTGTATTGTGTTGATGTTGCACTGGGCAAGCCAATATTTTCAGATGGTATAAAGGGTGGCTGAGTTAACACAGGCATTTTGTCATAATAAGACATATAACGAACACGTTGACTAGGTATTGGTAATGAAGTTTGATTATTACTAGGTTGAGTAATACTGGAATCAGGCCCAACTAAATCAAATATTAACAAATCATCACCAGGATCTGGTGTGTACTGCATTTTATCTATGATCTGTCAATTAACACTTGAACTATTTTTGATTCAAACGCTTTTTGGCAGGTATCGCAAGCTGGTAGATAAATACAATATCTCTCTCCGACAAATGATCACTGATGGCATCGGTGACATTTGGCCTTAGTTAGTGACCACTACCTATCTGACTTAAAGATTGATATATGGCGGGTGCCACATGTGGGACACGATGCGCTTACTATTTTCGAAACACCTGATATCACTTCTTGGTCTTCTGGCCAGAGGTCCATATATCTTTCTTTCATGAATATGACTTTGTTTGTGCACCGTCTATTTACTGTCTGTTCTGTGCTGTTTTGTGTCTATGTTTACAACTATTGTCTTGCAAATTCTGACCTACTGTCATTGGATTATGGATTGGTATGATTGCGATTATTTCACCTGCGTTAGTTGAGTGGTTTCTTTTTCGTCCTTAGAGAACTCTCACGCTTATTTATTCTAAGCGAATTGCCTGTGCATAAAATAACACCGATGCAAATGATGCAAAAATTAAAAGAATATGGTTATGTGATATATATGCGCAGGTACACAGAGACACGGGCATAGACTCTGAGACAGACAGACAGACAGACAGACAGATAGACAGACACACACACACTATATATATATATATATATATATATATATATATATATATATATATATATATATATATATATATATATATATATATATATAGTGTGTGTGTGTGTGTGTGTATATATATGGAAATGCAAGAAAGCAGAGCGTTATAAATAATAACGCAAATTTATTCAAGTACAAACTTATAATATCTGTTTCTTTAGTTTCATGTTTCCAGCAATCTACAGACAGTAGTGAAAGGATTAATAGCGCTACACTCTCATTTATGTTCGGGACGGACCATTTTATTCGTAGATTATGTTAAATGTGATTTTTGATTTGATGGCGATATTTTGAAACCAACTCAGTGCGTTAGTCTAACTGTGTACATTTGTCACCATTGATAATGTGCAGTGTTTCTGATATTGAGCATTGCTTGCATATGTAATTGTAACACTATGCTTTGTCAGTAATTGACCACGAGACGTCAAAGACTTGATCCTTGTCTTTTGAGTTCCTTACAAGCTTTGACACTCTTTCCTATTCAAGAATTTACCGTTACAATACAATGCAGTTAGCTAAGCGCGTCTTGAAGATATTATCATTTAGACTAATGTAAACCTTCTCTGTGTTGTCCCCAGTTGATACCTTGGCATTGTGAACCATGCCTTTGACTCGACAGTTATAAAATTCCAGAGGTAGTTGAATAATATTCAGAAGGGCATTCCCATGCATGCCATACGACTCAGATGACTGATAGTAATTTCATAAAACAGAGTGTCTATAATTACGAAATGGTCTGCTCTGAATATTAAGGAAATAAAGGCAATTTCAAACATCGGAGCAAGCTTTGTCAGTTGTATAGTGTGGTAATCACAGGAATGTGATTTTTTATAACTTGAAACCTACCGAGACACCGTTGAACCGGTAGTGTTTTGACAGTTTTCATGTGATCTTGGTCCCCGGGTAAACGGTTTGATGTTTGAGTTATTCGTCCTAATACTGTTTTGGGACCAAAGAGGCATCCTTTTCTTCAGTCGCTTCAATGGCTTTACATTTCACATGTTTAATATGATGGGGAGCACAGGGCATGAATATTCTGGACACTAGAATAAATTAATGACCTGATACAAAATCTTTAATTTAATTAGTATATTGTAATAGTTTAGATCGCGTGTTTGCTTTAGATGTTTACCTATTAGAACGTATCAGTCCCGTAGCAGAATTATTGAGCAATAATAAGTGAATTTCCGATTCTTACAATGAAGGCAGATAACCTCCTCTTTGGGCGCTTTCTCACGTTCAGCAGTTACACTTTGTTTTAATGTACTATCGAGTGTCCCATTTCAGAATAGTAAAAGACTACTAATTTCATAATTTCTGATGAAGGCAGGCTACATCGCAGCCCTGTTTTTTTTCAACACTTATTGACTTCATTTGTCATGGGGTACACATTAGCCATGAGTGCGCAAGTCACTATTTGAACAGGTCGTCACACACTACTCGGTGTTGAAAATCTAATTGGTAAATACTTTGTCTAGTCAACGCAAGTGTGGTGTACAAGTTTGAAAAAATAAAGTGACCATCTCTGTCGCTAATTCAAGGACTTACAGAACAGTAACATGAACAATCTCCCACAGAATCTTTATCCGCAGATAACGTTTCTAAAGATGAAGAATTTCACAGCGACGCAGACGGCGATATTGCCGGTTCAGAGGCGAAAGGACAAAGCATCGAAGGGAATGGTTTTAGGGACAGTGAAGAGAGTCAAGATACAGGGGAAGAACGAAATAACTCTCAACCAACATCAAACGATAGGTAATAAACAAGTCTTATTATGTTGAAAATTCCCATATAAATTATGTAAGTAAGACATGAGTACTAGCGACTGTTTGATTTTTATGTTTACTAAATACTATGTTGCCAAATAACGAAATTGCAAAAAAAAATCAATGTGAAAACAAGAGTGTTCTTCAGACACAGATAATTTCATATTAGCCTATTTATAATTTGTTTTTGAAACCTTGATTTACGTTCTACCTTCGTCACCTGAGCTTTATGAATTTTTTTTGTTAATTCAGTAACAAAACCATGGAAAAAGAATGTGTCTCTGACACCGAAGACAAAAAAGGTATGTAGTATAGATAGAAATACGATCAGCAGATAATATGCAATGATACGACATTGATTGTTCAAAGTGTCAATCCCTCAGGTGTTAAGATGCAGGAAAGCCTCACACAAGCATTTGACCTGTCGAATTCTACTTCTTAAATTTTTTGATAAGATGTTGATTTATACACATGAATAGTAAGTATGCTTCTGTTGTCTAGCTTCCTTATACAGGTTTCATTCTATAATTGAGTAGTAATATGTTGTTGTCAACTAGGTTTCATTTTTAGCTCACGTGTGTAAACACGTGGGCTAATGTCATAGCGATGTCTGTCAGTCTGTCCCTGTGTGTGTGTGTTAGTGTGTGTGTGTGTGTGTGTGTGTCTGTCTGTCTGTCAGTTTACACGATAACTCAAAAACGCCTGAACGGATTCAAGTCAGATTTGGTACACATGTACCATATGCTACTTGCAAGAACTGATTAGATTTTGGTTAGTGTGGCTTGCATATTATTGAAGTTATGTAATATCGTTTTTTTCCTTACAATGGATTCCCTATGGAGACGCTAATGACAGTGTAGACATATATCAAGAAATACTACACAAAATTTCATGAAACTTTTCACAGATGACAATCTAAGAACATTATGATGATACTGTGAGTGTTACGTCAATTATCTTCTCATTTGCATATTTAATGAATTTTTGTTATCAGTGAAATAACTCTGAAATTCCTGCACCAAACTTGATGATACTTGCAACAAATATTGATCTGATATATATCTAATTATACTTGGAAGCATTAGGCAATGTCAAGTTAATAAATAGCTAATTTGCATATTTTATGAAGGTTTGTAATTAGTCTTTTAACTCCGATATAACTTCACCAAATGTGATGAAATCTGCTGCAGATACTGATCCGACTGATATCTAACTGTGGTGTAAAGCATTTAGTAGTGTGAACTTAATTTAGGGTTCATTTGCATATTTAATGAACTTTGTAATCATGTATATAACTCTGAAATTACGGCACCCAAGTCAGTGAAATTGGGTACAGATATTGTTTTGATAAATATCTAATTGTACTGAGAAGCATTTGGCAGTGTCAAGTTAACTAATAGGTCATTTGCATATTTTATGAAGTTTTGTAATTAGTGATATAACTCCAGAATAACTGCATCAAATGTGATGAAATCTGCTGCAGATACTGATCCGACTGATATCTAACTGTGGTGTAGAGCATTTAGTAGTGTGAAATTAATTTAGGGTTCATTTGCATATTTAATGAACTTTTTAATCATGTATATAACTCTGAAATTACGGCACCTAAGTCAGTGAAATTGGGTACAGATATTGTGTTGATAAATATCTAATTGTACTGAGAAGCATTTGGCAGTGTCAAGTTAACTAATAGGTCATTTGCATATTTTATGAAGTTTTGTAATTAGTGATATAACTCCTGAATAACTGCACCAAATGTGATGAAATCTGCTGCAGATACTGATGCGACAGATATCTAATTGTGGTGTAGAGCATTTAGTTGTGTGAAGTTAATTAAGGGTTCATTTGCATATTTAATGAACTTTGTAATTAGTGATATTACTCCAAACTTACAGCGTTAAATTTGATGAAACTTGCTACAGATGTTTATCTGATAAATATCCAATTGTACTGAGAAGCATTGAGCCGTGTCAAGTTAATAATTAGCTCATTTGCATATTTCATGAAGTCTTATAATTAGTCATATAACTCCGAAATAACTTCATCAAATGTGATGAAAAGTGCTGCACATACTGATATGACAGATATCTAACTGTGTTGTAAAGCATTTAGTAGTGAAAAGTTAATTAAGGGTTCATTTTGTAATTAGGTATAGATCTCTGACATTTCGGCACCAAAATTTTGTGAAACGTGCTACAGATATTGATTCGATAAATATTTAATTGTGCTATGAATCATTGAACAGTGTCAAGTTAATTTAGGGTTTATTTGCATATTTAATGAACTTTGTAATTAATGACATGTCTCTAAAATTACATCATTAAATTAAATAAAACGTGCTACAAATGTTGATCTGATGGATATCAAATTTTCCCATAAAGCATTGAGCAGTGTCAAGTTAATGAACAGCTCATTTGCATATTAAATAAAGTTTTGTAATTAGTGATTAAACTCTGAGAGTACTGTGCGAAGTTGAAAAAAACCTGCTACATATAGTGATAACATATATCTCATTCTTCTGTGAAGTGCACTACTATTAATGAACCTGTTGTAAAACACGTGAGCATATTCAGTTCATATCTGGTTATGGAATATGACACTTATGTTTTACCACTAGTAAAATTGCATACATATAGTGATAACATATATCTCATTCTTCTGTGAAGTGCACTACTATTAATGAACCTGTTGTAAAACACGTAAGCATATTCAGTTCATATCTGGTTATGGAATATGACACTTACGTTTTACCACTAGTAAAATTGCATACATTGAAACGCATGACATTTTTTGCAATGCCATTTTGCCTCGCTCATTTATTTTGCACCACCGAACGATGTCCATGTCGATATTGTCAAGCTTCATAGTGACCACAACTATCCCTGTTTGAGGATTTTCCATTCTTTTAAGTGTGTGACCAGATAAGTTGAATAATTTGTTTGCCAATGCACAACACAAAATAAAATACTCTGATGGTAACATGGCCACTTTGGTCCCAACGACAGGACGTTAACAGGAGTGTACAAATGCAAGTGATATCGTACTGTTGATACACTTTTGAAAGTAATGCCCAAAGGAATACGTCCAATGGTCCTTTCTTGCAGAATGTTTGTTTCCGGCCTGACTACTTGTATACATAATCCAAGTGTTTAAGTTCCATATCATTTTCCTAAACTTGTGAACGCTCTTCCTAAATGTCGAATTCAGTTTTTTGGCAAACCAAATGCTCGAGGACATTTAAATCAAAATATCCAAGCGAATTACCTTTGCACGTGAACCGAATGCAAAAGTTGAGAGCAAATTGCTTAGGTAAGATATACATAAATTACGACGGATGTTACTTGAGTGTTTTGCACATGGATTCTTTTACTGTAATGTACGAGTGGTTTTACTCTGGCACACAATTTCAAGTATGTGTCAATTGCCGCACGTTCTTTTATCGTGCCGAATGTTCCAAAATACAAATAGTGCAGCAGAACTTTAAACTCTCTAAGAAGCGACAGTTACCGTATTTATTTCGATTCAGGCGTATGATAAGCTCAAACCTTTGCTGATTCGGCCGACCCAAGGGAGTAGCTAACAGAATGTGCTACATCTTTTAGCAACCGCAGAAGAAGGTTCGACGAGTTTAACATCATTGAGCATTTTTTTTATGGACTGGCGGAATATCGAATAAATTCAAAAATTTCCGCTATCTCCATTTCAGTTACTTCGAGATATGTTTCTTGTGTAGGGTTATCGTTGCAATTGTGTCCACGTGAATCTTTGAACGGATATCTGATTTATTTTTCTCATGATTTAAAGAAAGTTCACGATGCAAAAAAAATTGTTGATGTCTCGAAGAAATGATTTATTGTGTCTGCCTTTCCGAGTTTGAAAAATGATTTCTAGCCCTTGCTTAATTCTTAGATGTCAACGTTTGTCAAGGTTGTTTTTAAGAGGAGAGAAGAGAATTGTTTCATGCGTTCAAAAGCTAGCTTATCTTGTTGTTTTGCAGCTTCCGTGAATTTTTAGAATAGCTCCTTTGCCATTCGTTTTCCTTGTTTTTCTGTATGGGTCGATACTTTCCTTTGAGACCCGGATTAGGGCGTTATTTTTTGTGTTTTTGTTTGGGAGTAGACATATTTCAAGAGCAATTAGGCGAACTTGTTTTGCTGAGTATCTCTTGTTTACGACAACAATCATATAAATGATAGCTAGGTTTGAATTCAGGCACTCTGTTCTCTTGGTCTAATGTGGGTTTGCAGGCCCTTCGGTATTTTATTCATCTCTGTTTAGCGTTTGACCGACTTCTTGTTGGTCAATGTTACGTACTTCATCACATATACTTAGCAGTTTAGTTTTCGCTCGTCTGATGGTTGAGAATAGTACTGGTTGTAGTCGAATCTTTGTAGGCTGATTCACCTGCGTTAGTTGAGTTGTTTCTTTTCCTCTATATAGAACACTGACGCTTATTTATTCCAAGCGAATTACCTGTGTATAAAATAACATCGATACAAACGATGCAAAAGTTAAGAACATATAGTTATGTGATATATATGCGCAGGCACACACAGTCACAGACACAGACAAAGACACATGTACACACAT
>LD349248.1:274424-287891 GCA_001465055.1 Ptychodera flava | reverse complement strand
TATATATATATAGCTGATTAAAAAATTTGCACACGTCTACCGATTTGGTTGTGTATTTTCTGTTGGTGATTTTGACACAACGCTTCTTCCTTTAAATAGGACTTCATTTCATCGGGTTCAAGATTTCTACGAAAGGAGAATGCAGATACAAAACAGAACAATGTAATAAGGCTAGTGTTGATCTTCATTAAATGCAGAACGCATTTAATAGCCTTAGTAAGTTAGACATTTACAAAAGATAAAGGGTATGACAATTCTTACCGTTTCTGTGTGGCGCAGATGGAATGTCTCTCACATCGTTCTGACTTGTACGGATTACAGTAGTTCCAACAAGCAATAGTACATCTGGACAATACTCTGTATTGGGAACAACAAATGCTGGCACCTGTAACCTCCATAAATGTAATAATCCCCACAAATGTACATCAACCACTATTGTAATAAAATCAACCATAAATGTAATAAAACTCAACAATAAATGTAATAAACTTGAACTTGCATATGTGATCGTTTGTTTATCAAGGCCCTGAGTAAATAATAATTTTAATAAGACTAGTGTAATGTTATTGCATACTTTCCTGAAACTATAGGTTTCCTTTCCCAAACACAGAATAGAATACATTGAGAACACTATCAAAACGGCGAAGTACTGGTCAAACCGTTGGATAACGGAAGTTGAACATCAGTTCTAGACACAGATAATAACATAATAGGATTGAGTCAAAATAACTCGTCAATAAGTGATGCCACACAAAAATTATGACAGATGACTCAGAACAAATAACAGAGAAATATACAACCTTATAACAGAAACTTACGACACAAAACATGTTGACGAGAACATATATTTATATTTCAATCTTGTAAAAACAATACGAACACTACTTTGTGCACAATAGAACAAAATTAGACACCCTAGAATTCTTAGTGAAGGACCAAACTTCAAATGGGACAACATAGGAATACAGACAATCCATCGCTTATTCAACACAATTTATCCACTGAGGACGAATTTGTGGCGACTGACTAAGAAAGTACGGCAAATTTTCGAAAAAACGGCGTTAAAGGATCGTAGTGATATGCAGTCTCCTCCACTGTGGACTAGAGATTGCATTGACGTTCAGATTACAGCTGTCTCGCCATGGCCAATCAGTTCTGTACACAAAACAGGAAAACGTAAAATACACTTTCAAATATACAAAACACACTGAACGCAATCAATGAAGATATGAATAATGGGTGGAGTTGCTTTCCTTATTACATAGATAAATATTTAAGGGCCCATTAGTCGATTGCATTGACAAAATAGATTTATTACATTTATGGTTGACAAGTATTACACATATGGGTGATTTTTTTATTACATTTATTGTTACGATTTTTTACAATTGTGGTTGGTGTTTTTATTATATTTATGGTTGATTTTTGTCACATTTATGGGTGATATTACATTTATGGGGCATTTTCTTACAATTATGGTTGATGTTACATTTATGGACATTATTACATTTACGGAGGTTACATACCGATGAAACCGTTAGATAACGTAAGTGGAACAGCAGTTCTGGACACTAATGATTACATAATAAGGAAGCGTAAAAATAGCTAGTCAACAAGTGATACAAAAGAGTTTAAAACAGAAGACTTAGAACAAACAGCAGAGAAATATAAAACCTTATAACAGAAACTCACGACACAAAACATGTTAACGAGAACGTATACCCATATTTCAATCTAGTAAAAACAATATGAACACTACCTTGAACAAAATAAGACATCCTAACATCCCTGGTGAAGGAACAAACTTCAAATGGGACAACATAGGAATACAGACAATTTATTGATTGTTCAACACAATTTATCCACTGAAGACGGATTTGCGGCGACTGATTTAGAAAGTACGGCAAATTTTTGAAAAAACGGCGTTAAATGATTGGAGTGTTATGCAGTCTCCTCCACTCTGGAGTAGAGACTGCACTTAGATTCAGATTACAGCCATGGCCATGGCTGATCAGTTCTATACACAACAATGTATTAGTGGTCCTTAAAACTTGTCACCACTTCACTCTGTTGGCCAGAAGATGAATCATTCTTTTCCATGAGTGTCTGACTGCGATGACTTCCACCTGTGATGTCCCGCTTTCACAGGCTTTATCCTTTTAAAGACTTGTCTCCTTTCTTTGACTGATCAGGTAGTGGCTTAGAATGGCAGCCTCTTGCTTTATGTCCTGGATGACCACAGCGATGGCAGACATACTGTTTACTACTCTTCTTTACGGTCACTTTTCCTTCCAGCTCTAAGATTCTTTATTTTGCTCCTCTTGATTCATGGCAATTGTTTGTAACAACTTGGTTACCTCTGACAACTGCTGACTACCTTTGGATGCACTATCGCCTGCTTTTTGTTCAACAGATGCACTTTTATCCTTTGTTATATGAGGCCGTAGGCTGTGCTTTACGTTATACCAAGTTTTTTAAAACTGATCCTTTCCTCTCTCGAAATGAATCGAGTTCATTTTGCAGGTGACCAAATGTCATCTCACGTACTCTCATAGGTGCTAATCGCTGCTCTTGATCACACAGACCTTTCATAAACTGATGAGTAAGTTTGTAGTCTCCGTCTGGTAATGGTCTACCTTTGTTGAGCTTACTTTCCTCTTTCCTGGGTATATCTTCTAGACCAATTGCAAATGAGCGAGGAGATTCATCGAGACGCTCTACTCGTTCAAAGAAATTTCCCATTGGATCTACTGACCATAACCCATCACCATATTCAGCTTGTAGTTCATCAAATGCTCGTTGTACTGTTTGTTCACAGATGGTAAATTGAGGACCATCTTCCAAGCTTCACCATTTAAATGTCCGATAACCGTGGAATACTTCAAAGACTCTGGCATTGGCCCAGCTTCAAACAAGGACTGAATATCTCTGTGCCAATCCTCCACCAACACTTTGCCATCTGGACTACCACTGAAAATTGGTACACCACAAACTTGATGACAGGATGTGATTCTATATTCAGGGTATGGCTGAGTCTGTGGTAATGATTGCATCCGTTGATTGTATGAGGGCATCATCAATGCACCAGACTGTAAAGGAGGTTGTAAATGTGGAGGGCAGTAATTAATCTCCCTTTTGGCCTGGTTGTACACCTACTTTTTGTTGTTGACTGGCATACACATTTCCACATGTCACGTTATTTGTTATAGGCCTGTATTGTGTTGATGTTGCACTGGGCAAGCCAATATTTTCAGATGGTATAAAGGATGGCTGAGTTAACATAGATATTTTGTCATAATAAGGCATATTAACAACACATTGACTAGGGGTTGGTAATGAGGTTTGATTATTACTAGGTTGAGTAATACTGGAATCAGGCTCAACTAAATCATATATTAACAAATCATCACCAGGACCTGGAGTACACTGCATTTCGTCAATGATCTGTCTATTAACACTGTGCCGACTGTTTCCTTTCTACTAAGGTTTGCACGACCTCGCTCAGCCGTCAGTTCGCACGAACATCTGGTTTTTATCAATAACCAGACGATCTGTTCTCTCGAGAACGATCCATGACATATTGGGCAAAGTGAGAAAATGCCTCAATGTGTAGCAACCTGGGGTGTTTGGTATTTACATATGCAAGAAAAAATGAATTTCATGAATTTATTATCTGAATAGAATCATGAAATACATATGAAAAATGAAGTGCGAGTGAATGTTATTTGTCATCGGCGGTGTTTACTGTTTCTCTACCTGGGAAACGTGCATCCATTCGTGTGACCTCAAAGTGTTTACACTGTACGCAAACATTAGAAATTTTAGACGGCACATCTGTTGCCGCTGACATCAAACATTGGTTCGTAAAGCTCATCTCTTTCTCTCGCTTGTATATTACAGGCAGTGAGAAACCACGATGCAACAAGAAATAGAGCGTAGACAGGAATAGTACGAAACGAGTATTGCCGGTGGTACCATGAACAGACCATACACAGACCTACGAACTGGTAATTTCGATCTTTTACCGGAGTTCAATGGTCCAGAGCCGGGGCTTATCAACCTGCTGCCAGACGATGCTTCAGAAGTCGAATGGTTTTTGCAAATATTCGACGAGGATCTGATAAGATTCATTACCCGATGCACTAATCGTTACGCTAGAGAGAGGAGAAGGGCAAATTCGAGTGAACGGCAAAGATCGGCCTGGACACCGACGACGGTTGTCGAAATGAAAGCATTCATTGGAGTGATGATGCTATTCAGAATTCGCTGGCAGCCTGAAATACAGCTGTATTGGTCGGACCATGTTTGCTTCGGTCATAATTTCGTCAAGAGAACTTTTTCCCGTGATCGCTTCAAGCTAATGATGCGATATTTATACTACAGCACACAGCCGTACTGTGCTCGTAACACAGCCATGTATACAGCCCAAAAGATAAGTGAGAAACGGGATAGAATGTTGAAAGTACGAAATGTCATTGATTGAGTGAATGAAAACAGCAAAATGCACAGGAGCCCGATGTGCGAGCTGGCGATCGACGAGTCATCCCCTACCGAGGCCGCACAAAGAATGTTCTCTACAATCCAGCAAAACCGCACAAATATGGAATGAGAGTTTACACTCTCAGTAAGTCCGCCACGGGTTACGTTTTAAACGACGAAGTCCATCAATCTGTCACTGATAACTGTCATAACCCGCTTGATCCCGATGCTGCAGACAACCCCCAAGTTTTCAGGGGAAACAGACCTGGGCAAGATGTTTCCCGGCTGATTCGACCTTACTATGAATTTGGACATCATGTCATTATGGACTCATATTACACTTCTGCCCCGTTGTTTGACCATTTCTACGTGCATAATATTGCTGCCACGGCAACCTGCAAGATGTACACCTTAGGTTTACCCAATGAAATAAAAAATGCCGCAAACTATGATCCACAAGTCGTACCGCCTGATGCTGACGATGAAGAGCGATGGCCACGTGGTAGTTTCTCGGTATTTCAAGACAGCGCAATGACAGTATGTGCCTGGAAAGACACAAAAATGGTGAAATTTATGAGCACGGCAGTCTCTGCACGAAGACCGAATCGAGCGCTAGTGAGGCGTCGATGTAAAGATAAAAGAACCAGTGCTTTTGAACGAATTGAAATAATATGCCCGAACGTTGCTGTAATGTACAATCAGTACTTCAGAGGTGTTGACTTGACTGATCAACAGCTTGCTTATTACACGCCAGGTCGATCATTGCCACCGTGGCACAGAGCTTTTTTTTACCACTACCTGAACAATGCACTCATGAACGCTTTCCACAACATGGCATCAGTTCATGGATACGGTCAAAGGAGATCGACATACAGATGTCAGCTCATGTTTTGCGCCCAAGTAGCAAAACAGCTGATCGGTAATTTCTCCTCTCGGCAACGTCCACCAAGAGGAACTAGTCTGACGGCACCACGTCTCATTCCTACCAATGTGGAATGAGTTGGTCATCGAATGGGTCGCAATCCGGACGGAAGACGTAGTTGCGTGATGTGTCGACGTGCAGGATGGATAGTAGGCCATGGAACTCGTCCCAATCGTGTTCATGAGACAATCAACTGTTGCCTCACTTGCCAGTTACCACTGTGTCACCCACGGTACAGACAAGCGTGTTGGCGAGAGCACAATGTGTGAATGCCATTTGCAGAGGACCGCAGAACTTGACTATGCATGGACTGAACATTTGTCGGTATTACAACCCTTTATTACACAGTTGACATGGTAATAAAAAAAAACATTCACTCGCAAACTATCGGTGAGTACGATGTACTTTTGTGTGTGGTTGTGTGAAGTGAATGATTGAGTCTAACACGTTTGCGTTTGGGATAAAGATCGAGTTACAACGATGATTGCATCGGACGATCGCTAGACAAGGTCTCAGCCAGTACAGTTCCTGTTTTCGCTAGACAAGGTCTCAGCCAGTACAGTTCCTGTTTTGGCAGAGAGCGAGTCGGTGTGCAATGAAAAAATGCATCTGAGTAGCTAACAGTCGATTTCCCCGGTCTGTAATCTCTCAAATGCGTAATAAAAGTATTTGTTATTATGCAAATAGTATTGGACATTTACATACGGCTCCCTAGGCTGTACGAACCTCGAATACATCAACACAGTAAAGATCACATGTCAGCTCAGGGTAGTTCAGACCTAACTGCTGAAACTGACAGCTGCCGACCAACAAAAATGGAAAAGTGAGATCGGCCTTGTCGGAACCCGTCGCCTCAGTTTTAATGAGTTAGTGGGTGTGTGTGTCAATATGTACTGACTGATAACAGTGAATTTTAAATTTGATGCCTAAACCAAGCATGGCCAGTGATAGCACAGAAACGCCGTTCCACTTATCACGAACACCCCAACCAAGTGTAACATTTTGTTCATCGGGTCCTAAACGCTATTTTCTAAGTTTTCTAGACAAAGCATAAAGAAAATTTTCACTGGCGCTTTACACAGTGTTGCATGACTATGCTTTCTCAATGAAGCTGGTCTTTGATGCTGAAGGAATATGACTAGAAAATCTATTCCATAAGGAAGCAGCGGCATTCATCTGTGTAGTCGTAGCTCTCGTTTTTCTCGGACGAATATGGATTGCAAAGGGAAACTCTGAGTCGTACGTGCAATGGAAAAAAGGTGTTTCCGTCTCAACGTACGAGAGCTAGCTATGGCTGCTGCTACGGCGACATATGAGAAAGAACGATCATCATAATTTGAGTCTTGTTGGTTGAGTTTTAAGAGAAACTTCGTCACTTGAACAAGGAGATCTGAATTCTGGTTTATGAAATCGAAAACTTTAGTGTATACAGCGTTCCTCATAACAAGACCAATTATTAAGCTATTAATAACAAGTCATAAATAGCATAATACTATCAGTAAAATTGTCTCGGCTTCATTGGAGGAGAAAGGAAAAAATTGAGCCATGATTCTTGAAGTTGGCCGGCAATGTTAGCCGTAAGTTGCATACAGCCTCCGTGTGTTCCCGGCGTTACACGGGCTAGCTGGCATGTGAGCATTTTTTCAGTTTGTCTGTGAGCATATCAAAATTAGACTACAGTATATCAAAATTGGACCACATATATATCTCACATGGATATACTAGGCTTACATTAGATAAAAGATAAAAACAGTTAACCACCAGCTAAGTACAAAGCAGGGATCGAGGTACGGGCCCGGGTACGGGCTGAGCAAATCCTTGTCCCCGTGAACGCTAGCGCTTATAAACAGGCAAAGTTGGTCAGTTTTTGTTTTCTTGTTATGTCCCATTAGCCGAAATGTTCTGTGTCTGTGAATGCCGGACCCTTGCCAATAACAATGGAGAAAACATCAATTTTGTAGTCATTCAAGTCACTTGAACTGGACCATTGATTCATGTCATACTGTCGTACCGATCGACACGATCGCAAGCGTAGCACTCGGAGCTTACGGACATAAGCGATCGCGTTCATGTATGGCCGTGGTTTGAGGGACTGTGGGGCTTAAATACTCGAAATTATCGTGTGTCGCAGCGCATTTCTTTCCATTTTCGACCAAAAATGGTGACTTTGGTATTTTACAACATAAAATACACTTTTAATAGTTTGCTAGCATCCGTTTCAACTCACATCGTTTGGTGTCGCCGTTCTCAACTACCGAAAATCCAGTCGTTGTGAACTGGCATGGTGGGAATGCAGAGAAATACTTAGAAGAGCCAAGTGTAGAATTTGGGACTCAGTGGAGATAATTTGTTTGCGTTCCTGCCAGCCTTATCCGAAGCAGTGTTTGTAGTTTTATCGCCCTCGTTCATGCTGAATATTCATAGACGTGGGCACTATACGGTTCTCGGGGCCTTGACCGTATAGTGCCCACGTCAAAACTTGTATGGCTAAAAGCTGGAATGCCAGGGCTCGAAATTAACTTTTTTACCCTGGTAGTCCACTTGGGTAACGTTATTCTGAAGTTGGTAGCCCGGTGACACTGGCTTGTAGCCCATGCAAATTTTAGATCAGGGGTATCTTTTTTCGTTAACCAGACAAGAAAGGGCTATTGTACAAGGTTCTGCCCATGAAGTGAATTTTCTGTGTATACTTGCACACCTTTGATGCCCAAGTAAACAGGTGTAATGGACGACAGTGGGACTCAAAGTTTTGTGACCTATAAACAACCCGTTTCACTCTCACAGTTGTATGCAAATTTTAAAAGTCGCCATGACAACATGACAACAATATGGCCTTTTCAGCACTGAGACATACTGTAGCATGGCTAAAAATAGACCATGGCCCTTGAGGCATAATTTCCGTGTCATTGTGATTGAAACATTATTATCAAAATGCAACGACAATGCGTTTTTATTGGCCATCGTTTCCTGTGCCTGTCATTCAAGTACGTCAGTTCAGATATGGAAACTTTGTTGCAAAGTTCCACCGCATGGCCGATCATCTCCAGAACAAAGTTATACTATGGCAAATTTCTATGCCCAGCTAGGTTTGACTGCATTTACCTAGCTTGTCCCAAAGTGACGGACGGATCTTTCAACCTTTCAGCTTGGTAAAAACGCGTTTATTGATTCGCCAAAGTCCTGTCGACTCGCTTATTATCGCACAAGTGCTACATTGACATAGGAAAAAGTTGTTGAATACTCACTGTTTCAGTGAATCGGCTATGATGAGAGTTCTCAAATCAAAAAATGTTGCCGAGCTCGAATACAAATGTCTTCTCATTAAATTACGTCATTGTTATACAAGAGTTAGCATTCCAAAGTCTGTCACCCTGATTTTTTCAAAGTTTGGAGAAGGCCGGTATTTCCATCTGAATGATTGAACGACGTGAAACACAAAATTCCATCGCATATTATCTAGCAATATGTACAGTAGGAATACTGCATACCGTCGCTCCAGTTACGTATAAACTTATACTCCACAAAATGGCCACAGGCGGCATGAACTTTCTGAAAGGATTTACTAAACTTCCAACTTGCTACCATAGGGACTCACTTGTGATGTCATGAAAAGTATTCTCTGCAGTAATTCCAGTTTCTGTCAACATGCAAAGCTCAACAACAAGATTATAGCACGAGATGTAGTGTACAGACTAAACATTCATGCGCAGGTAAACTCAATTGCGCATGCTCATATTGGCAGACTACACTGGCAAACGAGTGCACATGTGTGAAGGTGTATTTGCAGCAAATACACAGGCATAGACAATTGTCATAGACTCTCCAAAGTCGCTGTGCCTTGTTTTGTGCGCGCCCACGACTGCCACGATGGGCCTGCATTAGAACACCTCTTTTTCAGAATTCCCACACACTGCAGCCCAAAAGCCCCCATTTTGTCAAATGAAAGCGTCCCCAACTTTTTGCCACACATACGCGAATTACATGTACAGAGGGTCGAATCCACCTTCCACGTCATGTTTAGAACTTCGCCGAGTTTCCTCACTGCAAAGGTAAATATTTATGAAAGAATTGCAGATTCCATTTCCCATACATGTTGCCCTTTCCATTATAGTATTTTGGCAAGGATTTGAAGGAGGAATTCAAAAAATACCCAAGTCATGTGCAAAAATAGGTGAAAACACAGTCAACAGCCAAATGATCGTAACTAATCATCTCTGAAAAACAAGAGAGAAACTAAACAAGCGACCTAGCGGCCGATATAGCTCCGCTGTGTTTATGTAGAGAATAACTATTTTTGACACATGTTGATGAAGAAGGTGGAAATCTTTGATAGCTCAATGCAGTGGCCAGAAAAAAGTAGCTAAAATAGCTGCAAAAATACACAATCGAAGATTTCATCATACTTTGAATATATCACATGGGATCATCCCTAAGAACATGTCAACCAAAGCGATCTCATGAGTAATTTTTTGGAGAATAAAATTTTCTGACCAAAAATGGCAACAATTGCCCCCAAAAATAAAATTTTCAGATTTCATCATAATTTCAAATGATCAAATTTACTTCATCTATAGAAACCTGTATACTAAATTTCAAAGCTGTTAGAGCAGTTATGTTATGCTATGTTATGTCAATTTATTAAAGTGTCATGTGTGGTCTTAAACAGCTTGGTTGCCTCACCCAGCTCCAAGGGCTTACAAGACACGAAAACAGTATATTTTGAGAAACACATTTTTTAACCAAAAGTGGAAAAAATTGACCCAAAAATTCAAAATTGCAGATTTCATCATAATTTCAATAAATATTATTTAGTTCATCTATAGAAACCTGCATACCAAATTTAAAAGCTGTCAGATGAGTAGTTTTGGAAATACACATTTTTTGACCAAATATGGCAAAAATTGCCCCAAAAATACAAAATTACAGATTTCATCAGAAATTCCATATATATTACTTAGCTCATCTGTAGAAACCTGTATACCAAATTGCAAAGCTATCAGACCAGTACTTTATGAGAAACACATTTTTTGACCAAAAATGGCAAAAATTGCCCCAAAATTACAAAATTGCAGATTTCATCATAATTTCCACAAATATCATTAAGGTGATCTGTAGAAACCTGTATATCAAATTGCAAAGCTATCAGATGACTAGTTTTGGAAACACACATTTTTTGACCAAAAATGGCAAAAATTACCCCAAAAATACAAAATTGCAGATTTCATCATAATTTCAATAAATATCATTTAGTTTATCTGTAGAAACCTGTATACCAAGTTTCAAAGCTATCAGACGAATACTTTTGGTAATACACATTCTTCGACCAAAAATAGCAAAAATTGCCCCAAATATACAAAAATACAGATTTCATCAGAAATTCCATATATATTACTTAATTCCTCTATAGAAACCTGTATACCAAATTTCAAAACCATCAGACCAGTACTTTTAGAGAAATACATTTTTTGACCAAAAATGGCAAAAATTGCCTTAAAAATGCAAATTTGCATATTTCTGCACAATTTGAACAAATCTGAAATAGATCATCCCTAGGGACATATGTACCAAATATCAAAGCTATCAAACCGGTAGTTTTGAAGAAGAAGATTTTTAAAGATTTTTTTACCAAAAATGACAAAAATTGCCCTTATAATACAAATATGCAAATTTCACCAAGATTTGAACAAGTCTGACTGAAGTAACCCTAAGTAAACTGCATATCAAATTTCAAAGCAATCGGACAAGCTGTTCAAGAGAAGAATATTTTTTACCAAAAAAAGCAAAAAATGCCCCAAAAATACAAATATGCAAATTTCACCACAATTTGAAAAACTTAAGTGAGGTCACCCCAAGTGAGCTGCATATAAAATTTCAAAGCAATTGGACTTGCGGTTTCAGAGGAGAAGGCAATTGTTGACGGACGACGACGGACGACGGACGATGACGGACGACCGCGATGACAGAAAATCAACCTATTTGATAAGCTCCGCGTCGCTGACAGCGGAGCTAAAAAAGTAAAATTATAGACTTTTAGTTAACCTTCAAGAGATGTGTAATCTCAAATATTGTAAGAAATAACAGCGAAATGAAAAAGTTAAGTCATCGGGTTTTTCAGATGTATTTTTCATTTTACGATGAGGCAAATAAACACGATTTCCCATTGAAAACAATGGCGTCTAATGTACCTAACAGGCTGCACACTTCTCTCAGGTTCAATTTTTTCAAATCTGAACCTATGATGGTGAAAAGCGGCACGGCGATCCTTTGATTGACATACAAAATTCCTGTGGTTTTAGATTTTTGAATTTCTTCAGGAAACTTGTTTTATTTTCATTTTATTTATTCCGATCACTGAAATATACACATGCCCGGAATAAAATGGCGATTTGACGGAGTTTACATGCACAGAACAAGAGTCTCAAATTGGTGCATTGTAATCAGTAATCGTCTTTTAAGTTGTACAGACCAAATACCTGTAAAATTGTCGTAATTTACACAAAATTTTAGCGAATATGAACTATGAAAATTCCAGTAAACTGAAACAATAACACAGAACGGAGGCAAGCGAACGCAGGGTCTCCACTGCAATCGTGCAGTGAACGTTATCGATCGATATTCTTTTGTCGGAAATTGATACATTGTTGTGTTGCATACTCGCCCGTCGTTCCCGGCTCATTGCGGCAAACTAGGCCAAAGCGTGCCAAAATACACTGAAACGTCAAAGTATCACAAAAACTGAAAAAGTGTCGTCAATTTCATTTAAGTACAAGAAACCAACAGAAACCTTGATGTTATGTTAAATTAGTCAAAACATAGGGTTATTTTTGAAATATTCATGGGATGACCTGAATTACACGAGCAGCACCCAAGCAGATAATCTATTGAAAATAAATTGATACAATGTTCGCCGTTGTCAATAGCGACCGGCCGATAGCGCTGTGCGGTAGGAATTATGCTTCGCGGAGTACTGGACACTCAGACATGCTTTTGGGCCGCAGTGACTGTTATTAGATTTCTATATAGTACTTATAGCCCCTAAACTTGTAATAATAATAATAATAAAAATAATAATAATAATAATAATAATAATAATCATAATAATCATAATATAATAAGAAGAAGAAAAGAAGAAGAATAACACTTCTTTATTTCAGATTGAAATGTCCATATAAGAAAAATACAAAAGGAAGCCCCTTAAAATGACATTCAGTCCCTGGGATATATCATTTTGCTCAAACGCTTACAATTTCAGAAAAATACACAGCAGAAAAAAATTACAAAAGATACAATTGCTTTCTCTAATGCTTAAGGAATGTACCATCTGTCACTCTATCTGATGATCAGATCGCACCAATTATTACATTTGATGACTATTCAAGCCTACACTTAAAACTGTACCCACAACATACGGCATCAGTCGCCTAGCGGAGAGGCCACAGAGAGAACCGCTCGGCTAAATCTCCACTCCCAAAAAAGAGTGGTTCAATAGCCGGCTAAGTTGCATCATTTTTCTGACTGAGACCGGTCCTCACGTTGAAGAGTTCGTGAAGCACTCACGCACGCATGCTCACTATCACACATCGCACCTACAAACTTTATCGGAGCGAAGAAATGAATTTCATCGCTTTAACTGGGCGAACGATAACCTTGGGGACAATTCTATCCACCAGCAGAGTTACCAACCCAGGGTAGAAAATACAGCTAGTTTTCAGTCGGGTTCGAACCCACAACGTATGGCATCAGTCGCCTAGCTGAGAGGCCACAGAGAGAACCGCTCGGCTAAATCTCCACTCCCAAAAAAGAGTGGTTCAATAGCTTGCTAAGTTGTTACATTTTCCTGACTGAGACCGCTCCACACGTTGTAGAGTTCGTGAAGCACTCATGCATGCATGCTCACTATCATACATCGCACATACAAACTTTATTGAAGCGAAGAAACGAATTTCATCGCTTTAACTAGGCGAATGATAACCTCGGGGACAATTCTGTCCACCAGCAGAGTTACCAACCCAGGGTAGAAAATACGGCTAGTTTTCAATCGGGTTTGAACCCACAACATACGGCAT